>JASDQU010377725.1:0-11315 GCA_032191745.1 Picea mariana | reverse complement strand
GAGCGGTGATTGAACAGGACATAAGTGTCTGAGATTGTTGGGAAGCTAGGAAAAGACAACCTAGGAATTAGCCCTAGCTTCTTTTTCCTACAGTATTGATCTTCTTTTCATATCAAAAAATATTTTAATCATGGATGCCTTGACATTATACTTTGAAGCCTTAATTATAAACTCAGGAACAACAACTAGAAAAATTTGGATCGGAAGGAAAAGAGCACAATCTGACTGTGTCTCTTAGATTCAGTATTACTGAATGTGTCAGAGGAAGATACAGCCAAGGATTTATGGGATAATTTGGGGAAGTTGTATCAGTCTAAGTCTCTAGTGAATAAACTATTCCTGAGAAAGAATCTTTATAACCTGAGGATGAGAGATGAGACTCGGTGGCAGAGAATTTGAATGCCTTCAATACTATGGTAAGTCAGTTAGTATGTGTTGAGATTAAAATTTCAAATGAAGATAAATGTACCAGTTTATTGTGTTCTTTACCAGACTCATGGGATAGTCTGGTTGTGGCCATCGGTAGTAATATAACTTCCTTGAAGTTTGATGAAGTGGTCTCATCTTTGTTGTTGGAGGAGATGAGACGGAAGAATATGGAAAGACAGAGCATAGACACAGTATTTTCAAGAGGACATTTCCAAGAAAGAAATATATCTAAGTTCTCAAGTGGGAGATCTAAGTCTAAGGGTAGATCTAAATCTCCTGAAAAAATTGGAAAGGTATCTTGGAGATGTGGAAAAGAAGGGCACTACAAGAAACAGTGTATATCCAAAGTTGAGAAAAAGAAGGGATCTGAAGAATCTCCTTCTACAAAAGAAAATACCTCCAAGGAAAAAGGAGGAGATGTGTAATTGGATTCTTCAAGCACACATTCAGATCATGAGGCATGGTTGGTTGACTCTAGTGCATTCTTTCATATGACTCCCCACAGGGAGTGGTTCTACAAATATGAAAGGTATGATGGAGGTAATGTTTTCTTAGGTGATGATTCGACAACCAGAATCATAGGAAGAGGAAAAGTCAAGTTGAGGCTCATAGATGGAAGGATTAGAACACTACCTGGTGTTCTTCATATCCCAGGTTTGGCTAGAAATTTGATTTTTGTAAGAAAAATGGACAATGCAGGGGTAAAAACAACCTTTGAAAAGGAAACCTGCAAGATGGTTTGAGGAGCAATGGTGTTGTTGAAGGGAGTTTGGTTTGGAACTCTGTATAAGCTGCAAGGAAGCACTATTAGTGATGGTTGTAATAGTTCCATTGTTCCTGATATTGGATTTGAAGAAGAAAGAACTCCTACAGTCTCTAGAGAAAAGGTTATACTATGGCATCAAAGACTCGGGCATATCGGAGAGAAGGGTCGTTGACTACTACATGGTAAAGGTATGGTTGAAGGTATGTCTAACTTCTCTCTGGATTTTGATTTCTATGAAAATTGTCTATATCGGAAGTAGAATCGGTTAAGATTCCCCTCTGGTGCAACGAGGGCAGAAGAAATTTTACAGCTAGTTCACAGTGATGTTTTTAGACCTGTTTTGATCCCATCATTGGTAAAATTTGTGTACTACGTCTCATTTATGGATGACTTCTTGAGGAATACTTGGATATATTTCCTCATGAAGAAATCTGAAGTATTTGACATGTTTAAAGAGTTTAAGGCTCTTGTTGAGAATCAAATAGAGAAAATAATTTAGGTGTTGAGGACAGATAATGGAGGAGAGTTCTACAGGAATGAATTTGAAGAATTCTGTAAGAAGTGTCGTATAGCAAGGTAGAAGACTACTCCATACACACCTCAACATGATGGAGTTACAAAAAGTATGAACATGACGTTGATGGAAAAAGAAAGGTGCATGCTCAGTGGTGTCGGGTTAGGGCAAGCATTCTGGGCAGAGGCAGTGGGTACTGCATGTTACCTGGTCAACAGATCACCCTCATCAGTGTTGGATGACAAGACTCCACAAGAGGTATGGACTGGTAAGGAACCTTCTCTCACACATCTAAAGGTATTTGGTTGTGATGCATATGTTCATGTTCCAATGGAAAACATGAGTAAGCTAGATAAGTAGGTTGAAAAGTGTATCTTTATTGGATATAAAGATGGTATCGAAGGTTGTAAGCTTTGGAACCTAGAAACTAAGAAGGTAGTGTATAGTCGAGATGTAGTATTTAGAGAAATGAGGGATGTTGTTAAAAAGGAAGCCCTACCAAGTAAGGAAGAACTAGAGAAAATAGATTTTGATTTAAAGGATGATGAATCTGAATCTTCAGAAGAACATGAATCAGACGAAGAAGATCCTCATACTCCAGTATTGAGGACATCGGTTCGAGAAAGAAGGCTACTGGAAAGGTATACTCCATCTTATTTTCGTTAAACTTTTGCTTTTTCTAATACTGATGATGATCCTAGAATTGTCAGGGAGGTGGATTCAGAGGATGGAAATCTCTGGAAAGGGCCATGGAAGAAGAAATGACATCTTTGGATAAGAATGAGGTTTGGGATCTAGTGGATTTTTCAACTGGAATAAATCCCATTGGAAACAAATGGGTATTTAAAAAAGAAGCTTAATGTAGAAGGAAAAGTGGAGAAATAAAAATCCCGGTTAGTAGCAAAGGGTTATTCCCAGGTTGACGGAATTGATTTTGGTGAGATTTTTTCTCTTGTTGCCAAGTTAACCTCTATAATATTTATGTTATCTATTGTTGTTGAATTTGATTTTGAAGTAGAACAAATGGATGTGAGGACAACATTCCTACATGGGGATCTGGAAGAAGAAATCTATATGAAGCAACCAGAAGGTTATGTTGTGAAGGGAAAGAAGGAGTTGGTATGCAAGCTGAAAAAGTCCTTGTATGATTTAAAATAATCACCAAGGATGTGGTATCAAAAATTTGATACTTATATGCTGGGACTTGGCTTCAAAAGAAGAAAATAGGATCATTGTGTGTATTTTAAATTAATTGGTGATCATATGATTTATTTGGTCTTGTATGTGGATGCCATGTTGCTGATAGGAAACAAAAAGGAGATTATCCAGGATGTGAAAACTCAGTTGTCCTCTAAATTTGACATGAAGGATATCAGTGCTTCAAATTTCATTTTGGGAATGGAAATTAAAAGAGATCGAAAAAAGAGGAAAATTTGGTTAAATCAAAGAAAATATGTCGAGACAATATTGCAGAGGTTTAATATGCAAGAATGTAAACCAATCAAGGTTCTTATTCCTATTGGTGTAAATTTATCTGCAGATCAGTGTCCCAAGACATAGGAAGAGGAGGAGGACATGTCTCGTGTTCCATATGTAAGTGCAGTTGGCAGTTTGATGTATGCAATGGTTTGTACTAGACCAGACATTGCACATGCAATGGGAGTTTTGAGCAAGTATATGTCAAAACCAGGGAAGGAGCATTGGACAACAGTAAAAAGGGTTTTCAAGTATTTGTGTGGCACTGCTAGTTATGGATTGTGCTACAAAGCAATACCAAGATTATACATAGTGGTGGATATACATGGATTTTTGGATGAAGACTGGGCTAGAGATCTGGATCATAGGAGATCTTCAAGTGGGTATGTGTTTAATCTGTTTGGAGGAGCAATAAGTTGGATGAGAAAAAGACAGGCTGTAGTGGCACTTTGAACTACAGAAGCTGAATACATGGCAGCCACTCATGAAAGTAAGGAAGCAGTATGGTTACAAAGATTGTGTTCAGGTATTGGGTTGGTACTACAAGTTGTAAGGATAGAGTGTGATAGTCACAGTGCAATTTTTTTGGCGAAGAACTCGACTTATCATTCAAAGACAAAGCATATTGGTATTCAATATCACTTTGTGAGAGACATGATTGAAGAAAAGAAAAGACTCATTAAAAAAATCTATGAGCACTGATAATTTCTCTTGGTGTAGAGGATCCATGGCCATTGTTTCCCTGGATTGTTGACTATGTAACCCTGTAACCACTTGTATGCAAAGAAAACAACAAGTGGGAGAATGTTGGGTATGATTCATATTATTTTCATGAGTAGCAGTGTTTGTGTGTTGCACCGAGTGCGCGGGGGGGTTAGAGGGGGAGCTTCTAGGCCCCCCCTTGGGGGGTGTAGGGGGGAGAATCCCCACATGCAGGGGTTCGGGGGAAGCACCCCTGAAATTTTGTTTTTCCTTGAGAAATGTGTCACATATTTAGGTGGTTTTTCGGCACATGGTTTTTTGCCTATGATTTTCTATTTCTGGTTAAGGAATTAGGGTTTTTGACTAATACAGTTCATTGGGTTAGGGTTTTGGATGTCCTTGGATCCTATATGTATATTTTATTGTAAACAATGTATCACTATGAATGAATATAGAATATGTTGGTTTTCCCGGTTTGGGTTTCCAGGGGAAAAATATCCGTGTAATTTTTGTATTTTCCATTGTATATTTTCTGTTCTTTTACTCAAAATTTGTTTGTAGTAAATATTGTACAAGGTTAAAATATACAAGTCTTCCTTAGGAATACCGATTCTGTCTAGCTTCTCTTCATACTCCAAACAATTCTGAAGGTATATCCAATATTGTATATGGATTTATCTTCCAGTATGTGGCAATAAGAAGAGGGAAAATAATTGTAGTAATGCATGAACACAACTTGATTTTGTGGTCTAATCAGTTTAGTTTATTTGATTATATAACTTGGTGAAGTGAATAATGAAATATTTAATTATTTCACCTTTGTAATAGGTAATATTATTGTACTCCTTCAAACGATCAGTTGGGCCTTTGGGTTGTCTAAAAGTGGACTTGAACCAGTAGACTAGTTCATCCCAGGTAGACAAAATATTCAAAGGAAAATCAAAGAAGTCAGCCGCAACTTTTCCTTATAAAGAGTTGAAAAATAATCGCATGTAGTTATCATTTTAATTTGTGCCCACATTGTGGAAAGAATTTGAGAAAGAAATCAAATGCGCATCTGTAGAAATGGTACCATTTCCTGATAATTGGGGAAAATTATCCTTGAACTTAGGAAAAGGATTGGCTGCAGGTGTGATATTTAAAGGAGAAGAAACATGCCACAGAGTAGCGTTGAAATATTCCTCTAATTGAAACAAACCATATTTCTTAATGACTTTGGCTCGATTAGTGGTGTATTGAATAGGGATAGCATGGATATAGATACTCTCGATCGAAGTTGAAGCAGAAGGTTCTGAGGAAGATAAACTATTGGTGCCACCTCCACAACCACTACTTCATGTTCCACTACTAGTGCCCAAAATTTAGAAGACATAAGGAAGTGGAGAGGATGAGGAACTATTCGAATCAGAAAAAGACTGATGGAGTTTAGTTTGTTTTCCTTGGAGAACAACTTTTTTTCTTCCTACTTATGGAATAAGAGTAAAGTCACATGATTGACCTCGTATTCATCGAGATATGCAGGAGGAATAGGAAATAAGATGTGCTAATGTCAAGGTTCATCAAGGGATCGTCTCCTTTGGTCATATAAATCTTGCAAGAGATAGACTTCAACAGAAATAACTTCCCTGTATCGGTGTAACTCAACCCTAGTACGAGAATGTCTGAGGATTTCTTGAAATAATTTAAATGATACGTTCTTATTGACGTGGCCTTCAAGAATGTTAGGTTTATCAAGGGTAGGCATGGTCATGATAATAAATCAATGACGAGGATGGTTTCTAATCATCCTATGACAATAATCCCATTGTTCCCTAATTCGAGCCTCTTTAGAAAAAAATTCCCAAGAATGATCAAGTTCATCCTAACTATTGGCAGTCTCAAGAATGAGATTATACAAGGTAAGGGTAATGTTGGTTTGATCCTCTACATCGTTACCTAGGTTAGGTTTTCTTTGGGTAGGCACACTCATGAGTCAAGAGAAAAATATGAACAAAAGTATACAAGCTATAAACAAACAACAAACATAAAGTAAAGTAGTAAATATAAACAATAAATTTACAAGTGTACAAAAAAGACAAACCAGGGAAATTGAAATGGAGTCCTTCATCCATAGTATGTGTTGAAGATTGAGTAGCTTTGGAAGATATCCTTATTGTATTTTACCAAGACAACACTAGTACATATTATAAAAAATTTGGCATTTTATTTGCGACGTTATGGACAAAATTGGCCATACTGTTGAAAAATAGAGGAATTTTTATTTTTTTTAATTCCATATTGCCCAATAACTTCGTAATTGTGATGTCATATAATAAAATGTCTCTATTGCGATGAGGACATTGCTATTGAGATGCCATTGAAATGTCTTCTCTCTTGCCACATTTGTAAAATAGTCATCTCTCTTTCCACGTTTCTAAAATAGTCGTCTCTCTTGCCACGTTTGTAAAATAGTTGTCTATCTTGCCACATTTGTAAAATAGTCGTCTCTCTTGCCACATTTGTAAAATAGTCATATCAGTTGCGACGTTATGGAAACTAGGTTTTCCCCATTCACTAGTGCTCACTATGCAGGGTCGGTGCATGACATTTGTGGTGGTTGAATTGGAAGTTCCATGACATTTCAAGAGAGTTACAACAAAGATTCTATGGATGGAAACAATGACATTTGAAAAATATGAGACACCCCATTATGAACGATCTCAAATATTATGTGGTCAAGACATCAAACATCCTTGAGTCTTGAAACCCTCCCATACCATCAAGGCATGTGTCTAGTCTAACCATGTCGAATTTCGATGCATACATGCACAGTTTGAAGAAATTTCAACGTTGGCCCCATTCACTGCTCACTATGCGGGGTCGGTCCAAGATGACATTTGTGGTGGGTGAATTGAAGCTTCTGCGACATCAACTTGATTTGGTAATTCAATAATCAAACCCCCCTTAAGTATTATGTGGGGACACAAAACATCCTTAAGTATCAAAACCCTCCCATACCTTCAAGAAAACTATCTAGTCTAACCATGTCAAATTCTGATGCATACGGGTACATAATGAAAACATTTCAACGTTG
This sequence comes from Picea mariana, assembly GCA_032191745.1. Taxonomy (NCBI): domain Eukaryota; kingdom Viridiplantae; phylum Streptophyta; class Pinopsida; order Pinales; family Pinaceae; genus Picea; species Picea mariana. The sequence continues at coordinate 4,355 of JASDQU010377725.1, read as the reverse complement.
GCCCCATTCACTACTCACTGTGCGGGGTCGGTGGAAGAAATTTGTGATGGGTGTATTTGAAGTTCCATATAAAATTTCAAGATAGTTCCAACAATGATTCTATAGAAGGGAATGACAAATGATGACAATGATAGGTGCAACATGATGAAAGTTGATGCAAATGTGGAAGATCTCAAAGATTATGTGGGGACATCATACATCCTTGAGTCTTTAAACCATCCCATACCATCAAGGAATGTGTCTATTCTAACCATGTCAAATTTCGATGCATACAAGCATATATTGAATAAATTTCAATGTTGGCTCCATTCACTAGTGCTCACTATGTGGGGTTGGTGCATGACATTTGTTGTGGTTGAATTGGAAGTTCCATGACATTTCAAGAGGGTTCCAACAAATATTCTATGGATGGAAACAACGACATTTAACAAATATGAGATGCCCCATTATGAACGTCGTTGCAAACATGGACGATCTCAAAGATTATGTGATCGGGACATCAAACATCCTTGAGTATTGAAACCCTCCCATACCGTCAAGGCATGTGTCTAGTCTAACCATGTCAAATTTTGACGCATACATGCACAGTTTGAAGAAATTTCAATGTTGGCCCCATTCAATGCTCACTATGTGGGGTCATTGGAAGAAATTTCACTATGCTCATTCACCTTCAAGGCAGGCCCCATTCACTATGCTCACTATGAGACATCCATTATATTGAACGTTGATGCAAACATGGATGATGTCAAATATTATGCGGGGACATCAAACATCCTTAAGTATCGAAGCCCTCCCATACCGTCAAGGAAACTATCTAGTCTAACCATGTCAAATTTCGATGCATACGGGCACAGATTGAAAACATTTCAACGTTGGCCCCATTCACTGCTCATTGTGCGGGGTCGGTGGAAGAAATTTGTGATGGGTGTATTTGAAGTTCTCACGTGGGGCATCTACTCTTTTAGCCTTATCACAATGGACCTACATGTCACTCTACCCATCTGTCAAACTCTTTAGTTGACAAGTATGTTGTTATTTTTTACTTTTCAAATAATCCAAAGAACAAAATAACAAAGTGGGTGACCCAAAAAACAAAGTAGTGGTGTTCTAAAATCTATATAACTCATATACTTTCCTAGGTAAACTATCACCAAGAACTAACACTTATATATCAATATCCTAAAGATGAGGTTGAACAATCACTTGTCATTATTGAATAATTGGTATAACACAACATGTCGAAAAATACACACAACTCTTAACACAGACAACTTAGAAAAATATGGTGTACCCATGATGGTACAAAATCATGAAATCATTCCAATGGAACCAATTTTGAATTATTGGGCTCTAAAAATTCTTGACCTCACAACTATGCATATTCGATAGACAGATTTGGCAAGCAAGGCTTAAATATTGGTTATCCGACCATTATAAAAAGAGATATCATGCGTATATGTTAAAAACCTATACACATCCCAAGCTAAAATGGATACACTCGACCAAAGATGGGCATTTTTCTTAATTTGAGGCTTAAAGAATGGTCCATGTGACATTGCTAAAAAATTCTCTAATCATCCACGCTACAATATAATGTAGTCCCTTAAGTCATTATATCAACCCAATTAATCTTTCTAATGTCCTTCAGCCTCCAATATATCTTCCAACTAACTTTTTTATCAATTTTTATTTAGGATAAGTCCAAAATAAAGAGTTTTTCAAGAGGTTATTTAGTGGTTTCTAAGCACGAGCAAAGGGAAGCTTTGGATAATTATTTTTGCTACAAAACAAGAAGTAACATCCTTGCAAGATATTCATATTGAGAGAGGTCAAATACTAGTGATTTCAATATGGTATCTTCCTTTGTATCTTTGTTAGCATCCATTTCCACATTTGAATAAAAGGTATTAAATCTAATTATAATTTTCAAGAACTTATAGTTTGTCTTATCTATAGATTCTCCCAATTATAATTTACAAATGTTTAGTTTTTCTATGTGTAAATGTTTAAGCCCATACAAACCACAATCACACTTCAAAACCTATTATCATTGAGCATTCCAACAACAATACCAAGCACCTCATATGTTTTGACCAAACTAAAATATTAGTCGAAATTGAACACTATTTGACTAAGATCATTAGAGAAGCTATTGAAATTGAGAAGTTATTTTATTTTTACATTTTTACTCCCTATTTAACCTTCCTCGCCCTCTTTCCTTCATTCAAATTTATTCATTTGTGCCCTCTTTTTTTTGTTCTCCTATTGATTCCTCTATGGTTTGTTGGTTTCTTTCCTCACTTGAAGCCATTTCCTTGTTTCTTTTCTTCCCCTTATCCTTTTTCCTTTACTTATATTTGTGGACAAAATTATACATTTTTCAACAGTTAACTTTATTTATTCTGCATTGATCCCTTTGAATTAAAATTATTATTAACCATTTCTAACCTTAATTTTAGTATCATTATTATTGTCTTACTATTATTTTTAGCTCTTAATATTGTACCTAGAAAGTGTAGAGGTATGTAACATGTATGAGTCCAATGTCTTGCTAGCACATAATCAAAATCAATCGAAATAAAAACATTGTTAATTATTCCTTTTGCATTTTAAAAACAATGGCCAAATACAAACTTGATTAGCATTCCTTCAATAGAAATCCATTTAGTGCTTTCATAATCTTCATAAAATTTAATCTTGATAAACAAGGTATGTTGAGTGATTTCTTCATAATAGTCCATTCTCTAACTTAAATATTGTCATGAATACATCTTTTGATACATCTATAATTATGTATCTTCAACTGTTATAAGAATGATTGAATTAAAATAGCAAAGCTTTAGTGATAATTTAATAAGATGTCATGGAAAAAAAAGATGTCACCTACTAAAATTGAAAGGACCCCTATTGTCTTAGGAATGCTTTAAAAAAAATTTATTAATACATTCTAAAATGGTCCTTGTCAATAATCCTCATGACCACACTTTTTGTAAAACTCCTACTTGGTGTACAAAACCTCCTAATGTCGCCCGTATTTGAAAAAAAAAACAAATATCCCCTCTAAATGGCTTGTGTCATGATTCAAGGAATCATTCATGGATCACGAGCCTTAAAAGATTCATTTAGGTACTTGTTGGCACAGGGGCAGACCCAGGGTTCAACGCTTAACAACGCACCAAAAAAATCCTGACTATCGGCCCTTTCGACAACACCTGCGAAGCAAGCAAAGTCTCACCCAAGGAAGAAGCAAGGGGGGTTACAGGACGTAGGTGTCTGAAACCAAGCTGGGACATAGATCTGTGATAATAACATTTCGCAGGGTATTCTGTTAATGCTTAGGAAGTGACATACATTAGTTCATTAACCTCATAAACATCGTAGAACATAATCTAAGATAGATCTAGTGTAGTAATAATGAAATATTATTAACCTTAAACACTTACCACTTAGCACTCTAAATCAGATCTAGCATTATAACATAAGAAATGCATTTAAGAAACACATACATATTCATTACACATCTAATCTAAGAACTAAGAAAAACATAACAGTTATAACATTGCACAAAGCAAACCATAAGACACTAGATATACATGGTTCGCCCTAGTGTAGGGTTACATCCACCAATAGCTTTGCCTTATTTATTATGTGCTCGAATCTTACATTCATTCACTCATGTGCACTAATCCACAGAGTAGTCAAGCTTTGCACCAGATAGGAGATCTGCGCACTGAGCACCAAATCCTCCTTCCAAAACTAGGTCAAGGCACAGAGCCAACCCTCTATCGAGCACAAAGCCTTAAGACACATATATTCCCTTGCACAAATCCATTCAACTGCTTGCACTTAGCTTCCTCAAAAACCTCTACTTCTATCATACATTCTTCTTTATTTATACTTTTACAAACCCTTACAATAAGGCCTAATCATGGGTAAACCCCATGGGCCGACATCCCATAAACCCATTACGAAAACCCTATAAAACCCCTTACTAGGTCCACATAGCCCACAAAAATGGGTGTGATCTGCGATCTCAACTCCGCTTGGGTGCTCCTTCTTCGAACAATGTGTCGAAGTCCAAAAGTGGTCCAAACCTGACCAAGGTTTCCTCAAAACTTGGTCGAGGGCCAACAATACTAATACCCTTTATTTTATCCCATGACCATGGTTAAGGTCTTGAGACCCATCCCTTATGCCTAAAACTTTATAAGGATGCTAATATATCATTCATAGGATAAAGTTTCTATCTAGAGGGATTTTGTGATAGTTTGAGGTGTCATTAATGAATTATGATCCTAGAGATTATCTTAGGTATTATGGCCCTTATTTTCCTATGTCAACGATGATCAAGACCA
>JASDQU010377724.1:0-11332 GCA_032191745.1 Picea mariana | reverse complement strand
TGCATACTCTAAATATTGGATTCAACAATAAATAAATACACAGCGGAAAGAATCATACACAGATAAATAATACTATAACATAGAGGACTTATATTTAATAAAAGAAACCACCAATTGGCTATAGACTAGGGACGTTCCACCCAACCGTGAACATTGTTGTTCCAAGTCTCAACAACAATGTCACCCCCGAGCCAGAGCTATGAATCCACAAGGACAGTTCCAGAGTGTTGCTCAGCTTCCCAAATTAGTTATCACTCAATATCTCACGGGCTTCCCAACACCCACAACAATCCAAGTACTTGGTTCTCTTCTACCCAGCCTCCATAACCCAAGATAATGGACCCTCTCCCTTCTCTGCAATGCATTCCCTTAGGTTGTCTTTCTCCCTCCATGGATCCAGTGAAGCTAGTCCAGAATCTCCATGTTGGGACTCTCGGGACTCATAGCTGTGAGAAAAGATGGGCACAGGCCAAAATATCTCAGACATGCAGGCCTCAAATCATGGTTGCATTTCACCAAAAATATCTATAGCCAACAATACCATGGTTGCACTTCAGCATATTTTCTTCTTTTCCCTATCCAAGACATGCATGAGGAAAGATGAATGAGTGAGGGAATGAAGTAGCATAGCCCGACCTGCGGGTGGATGGGAACATTACATATTGGTATCAGAGCTGCCATATTCAATCCTCACTTCTTCATTCTCAGCAATTTCCCTTCAATGAATATGCAATCGCATGTTTGGAGTTGCTTGATTGGCTTCACTGGAACTGTAATGTTCCCATCCTGTTATGTAGATAAGAATAGGACAGCAAGGGTGTTGAAGATTGCTGACCCAAATGAATTTTTTTATCATTATTAATAATAAATACATCATTAGCTGCTAGATGGACAAGGACTAGAGTTATAGAGTTGTGGGTGGCTGGGAACGTTACAGATTGGAATCTAGTGCCCCTGTGTTAAAGATTGCCGACCCAAATGAAAGTTTTTTTCATATTCACAGATGCATGTAAGGAAGGTCTTGATGGAGTCCTCACTCAAAATGGACATGTCATTGTTTATGAGTCTAGAAAGCTTAAGGAACATGAGAGGAACTATGCCACACATGACTTGGATCTTGCTTCCATTGTTCACACATTGAAGATGTGGAGGCATTATCTCATGGGGAAGAGATTTGAATTGAGAACATACCACAATGGTCTGAAGTATCATTTTGAACAGCCAACTTTGAATGGCAAGTAAACAAGATGGCTGGAATTTTTGAGTGAATATGACTTTGATATCAAGCATATCAAAGGAAAAGAAAACAAAGTTGTTGATGGGCTTAGTAGAAGAGTGAATCTCGTGCATGCTACAACTGTTAGTATGCATCAGTAAGACTTGAAGAGAAAAAATTTAGATGTTGTTGTTACAGATCAACATTACCTACAGGTAAAGGAAAGCTTACAACAAGGAGATGTACAATAGAAAATGAAAGAGTATCAGATGAAGGAAGATGGATTATGTATGCATAAAAATAGATTTTATGTTCCTAGTTCTGGAGAACTCAAGAATTTTTTATTAAAAGAAATGCATAATGTTCCATATGTTGGACATCTCGATTACCAGAAAACGATTACATACATAAGAATACAATTCTTTTGGCCGTGACTGAAAAAGGATGTTGTTGATTACATCACCAGATGTATGGAATGTCAGAGAGTGAAGGTTGAGCATAGGCAACCAGCAAGTTTGCTACATCCATTATCAATTCTAGAGAAGAAATGGGAAGTGATAACCATTGACTTTATAAATAAATTGCCCAAGACAACAAGACAACATGATTCAATCATGGTAGTGGCTGATAAACTGAAAAAGGTTTCTCATTTTGTTCCTATGAAAACAACTCATACAACAACTAATATTGCATAAATTTACATCAGGGATATTTCTAGGTTGCATGGGATACCTAGGACAATTGTCTCGGACAGAGACACAAAGTTTAATTCAAATTTATAGAAGGGATTATTTAAAGTATTTGGTACAAATCTGAACTTTAACACAACTTACCATCCACAGTAAGATGGGAAGACAGAGAGAGTCAACCGAGTAATTGAAGATTACTTGGAATATTACTTGCACTTGGTTGAGTTTGAATATCATAATGGGTATCAAGCTTCATTGAAAATGAGCCCATTTGAAGCTTTGTATGGTAAGAAATGAAATACTCCATTGAGCTGGGACAACCCAACAGATAGAGTGGTACTTGGGCTAGAGTTTCTCAAGGAAATGGAAGACCATATGGTTAAGATTAAGCATAATTTAAAGGCTGCTCAGGATAGATAGAATATTTATGCAAATAAGAATATGACATTGAGAGAATTTAAAGTGCGGGATCATGTGCTTTTGAAAGTGAAGCCCAAGAAGAGCTCTTTGAATATGGGTAGTTGTACAAAGCTGGTAGCCAAATTCTGTGGTCCATTTGAGATATTGGACAGAATAGGGCTAGTTGCATAGATGCTTGCATTGCCTGCTTCCATGAATGTGCATAATGTATTTCATATCTCTTTGCTAAAGAAATATGCACATGATCCTAACCATATTATTGATTGGCATATGATTCAGGTACAGACAGAGGGAGAATTTCAGGTCCAGCCAGTGCGAATATTGGACAGAAAATTCAAAATGCTCTGGAATCGAGCTATAGAGCTGGTAAAAGTTCAGTGGAACTGCTATGATCCTGAAGATGTTTCCTGGGAGCATGAAGATGCCATGCGGGCAGAGTACTCGCAACTTTTTGAATAAATTTTGGAATTTTGATTCATGTTTTGTATATGCACTGAGGATAGTGCCAAAATAAGGGGGAGGGGATGTAACACCCCAAGTTTTGAGCCCCATATTAAATAATGTATTTGTTAAGTGGTGAGAGGCCAGAGTTCCCAAACAATTAAAAGGGGCCAGTGTTCCTAAGAAATGTAATTATTTGATAATTATTAATAATAAATACATCGATGGCTGCTAGACGGACAAGGACTAGAGTTATAGGGGGATATGATTCCACAAGAGAGGGGACTTGATGGGATAAGTGTTTATTTCATTTTTTAATTACCCATTTTGTTTAAAGGGGTAAATTAGTTACATGATCTTCTTGGGGGAAGGCCATGAGGTTATTGATTCCCAATAATTACATAAACCTATCCCTGGTCTGTTGGGAGGTTGGTTCGTTCTCTCTCTCACTCTCGTTCTCGTTCTTGTTCTATTGTTTGTCGCTTCACTCATTTTTCACTCACTCACTCACTCTCACACACACACACTCCATTCATTCCCTCATTCATTCATATTTCATCATGCATGCCTTGGCTAGGGAAAGGAAGACAAATTGTTGAAGTGCAACCATGGTATTGTTGGCTATAGAGATTGTTGGTGTAATCTAGCCATGATTTGAGGCCTGCATGTCTAATATGTTTTGACCGGTGTCCAAATTTTCTCACATCTGCGAGTCTTGAGAGTCTCAGCATGGAGATTCTAGACCAGCTGCAATGGAGACCTAGAAGGAGAAGGATAGCCTGAGGGACTGCATGGAAAAGAAGGGAGAGGGTCTATTCTCTTGGGTTGTGCAAGATGGGTAGAAGAGAGTTGGGTACTTAAATTGATGTGGGTGATGGGAAGCCTATGAGATATTGAGTGTTGACTGGCTTTGGAAGTCGAGTAACACTCTGGAACCGTCCTTATGGATTCATAGCCCTGGCTCAGGAGTGACATTGTTGTTGAGACTTGGAACGTCCTTGGTCTGTAGCCAGTCAGTGGTTTATTTTATTAAATATAAGTGCTCTTTGTTATAGTATTATTTATCTGTGTATGATTCTTTATGTTGTGTATTTATTTATCGTTGAATTCAATATTTAGAGTATGCATGCTTGTTGGTTATTGTTGTGCATGTTGTTTAGTTCCTTTCTTTTATGCATATCTATTAATTTGAAAGGTATATATAAGAGAAAGAAGTCTGAGAGAGGGATTGAAGTAGCGTAGCTCAGCCTATGGGTGGATGGGAATGTTACAGGAACTATGCTTATATCTATCTTCCTTTCAGCCACTGTAGGTTAGGTTAGAAATAGGATTGGCATAGTCGTATTACTTCCTTTCTTCCTGCATAGCTTAGATATTTGTTTTTATTTTCATCTGAATAACATAGGTTTAGATTTGTTTTGTTTTCTTCAATAAATACCACCAACTGTATTTATCTTAATTTGCATTTAGTGGTGATTGCTCTATTTAATTTCCTTTTCATCAAATTTTTCTTCTTTTAGTGAAATGATCTTCATTTTGTTTCACTAAAAGTTTGACTTAATCTTGGTTTTCCTCCATCTTCATGAGGAAACCATGTGCAAGAATTCTCCGAAAAGGTTCAATTGAAGAATTCACTTGTCTTAGCAACATTTACCCTGAAATTGATAGTTGGGAAGCCATTTACCCAAAAATGTTGAAAGAATATATGTTGGGGAATGATTTACAATTTGGACAATATGGAGATTGGATTTAAGAAATTACATCGTTTATTCACAACCTTGATAAGGATTGTGTCTATTGAACAAAATCATTGAGGTAATTGTAAATCCTTGATAGGAGACGTGATTATCCTTGAGGAACATGTAATTGAGTGTTAGTCTCCCTCTGATAATTCAATCATAATGATATTTGATCTCACTGATACTAATCAAGCAAAGGTCTCTCAAGCACACATTTTATAAGGAAGAATTTGTAACATCCCCAGCCACCAACAAGCCAGGAAATGCCACTACTCAGACTCTTTACTTAGCTCTGATACCATATTGTAACATCCCTGACCCTCCAAGAGTGGGTAATGCTACCACGCAGAATATACACTTATGTGATATATATGCATTTTAATGAATTTAAAACACTTAATCATGATAAACACAAAAGTATTGCTACTAGTTCAGATTGAAACAAGATTAACAATAAATCCACATGCAACGGAATACATGATAACATTCAAGCATCACAAAACATGCATAAAATACATAATTAAGGACAACAATGATACTTATCTTTTAGCTGGAGTAAATCCACCAACTATGTGTAGACCTTCCACGAACCTCCCAGCCTTAGACCGCACTGCTCATCACTCTCAGTAGTAGGTCACCCTCGAGTTGGGACTAAACTCCACTGGGCAAGGGAATTCTAGGCTTGGCAAGAACAACAAGGAAGTTGCACAAAACAACAGGAAGGATCTTTTATCCCAGGAGCCACTTATGCCCACAGCTCATAGACCCTCATTCCCCACATGCCTGCTCCACCCCAGGAGAGTACACCTTCACTACTACAATTCCATCGGCCAGTACACCTCCCTTAACTTGGGCTTCAGCAACAGTATGGACCAGAATTCTCATAGTATTGTAGCTTCTATGGGACTCCCTTCCAGGAGAACTCACTTCCCAGCAAACTCTCTCTCCTAGGAGAGTTTCTCACGGGCCTGAGAGCCTACTTCTTCAATTCATCTCCTAAGAAATACTGCAACAAAATTTGGCAGGCATATGGGTGACAGCAGCAACAGGAACAATTATGGACACCAAAAATGGCAACAACCTAACGCTAAGACACAACACAGCTTAGGAGAACACAAGGCATCAACCTCAAATGGTTAAGGCACGAACTTGGATTTGTAGTGTGGATAAACATGGGTTCACAGAACACACAGGTCGAATTTTCCCTCCCCGACTAGTTTCTCAGATGTGCGAGGTTATGCAGAGGGCAGATGCAGAGGCCCTAACGGGTTAGATGACGGATGGGAGATGGAAAGAGAACCTCCTTCCCGTGAGCGGTTTTCTCAACTATGCATAGGTAACCAGAGGTCGATGTCCGAGGCCAACGAGTTCAGGCAGAGGATCAAAAAATGGGGAGAGAACTCAGTTCGAAGGATGGCAGAATGAATCACGAACTACCAGCATGATTTGACTCACAGGTTACTAGTTCCAGAGATCCATCATGGATTCTCCCTATTCACAGTTAGACAATGGGTCGAGAATGGCAAGCCAACCCCCAACACAGCTAATGCTTCAACTTTTAACTACATGAGCCCAAGTCAACACTTGTCATCTTGGATCTGCATGCGCTCCATTTAGCCTACATCCCCAGCTACCAGGAACTTAAGATAACAAAACATATTATGTCCACCTTAGTTTTCAGGAAATAATATTAAAATATTATTCCTCGAGGTAATCCCCCTAGCTTATCCCCTAAGCTCAAATACTTAGCCCCCTCCCTTTTCCAACCTTGTGGAAGATTAGTCCCCCATCACTCTTTCTTCGTGGTCGGTCTACACGCAGCTATGTTTTTATATTAACAAAGTGCATAATTACATGTACAAAACAGGCTCCTGACCTTTAACACCTAGGCTTTCCGACCTACTTGCACATAATTTTACCAGCTTACAATTGCTTGGCTCACTATCCTACAAAACATGTTTACAATACATAGATATAACTGGGGCTTGTCCTTGGGGTATTACAATCCCCTCCCCTTATTTTTTCACTGTCCTTAGTGCAACTTACTTACACATATATAATTCAAAACTTATTGAAAATCTCCAAGCTTTAGCTATTGGAAGCCCATTATCCATCTTTACTTTCAAGAACCAATTCTGGTATCCAAACTGCAGCTGAAACTCAATTGCTCTATTCCATAGAGTTGTTTCAGGAAAGCATTCAGCTTATTGTTCCTTGTTACATGCTTCAATTAAACCTCATTGAAAGCACTAAATGGTTGTATATCCACGATGTCCCATCCATTGAAAAACTCTCAGTAGTGCTATGACTCCATAGACGTAAACACTCTGCTCGTACACCTATTCATTCGGAACCAACATTAGAACATACATGCAATATATATACAGGCAATTATAATAACATTATAACTTGTATACGAATTACGATATACATAGCATACAATTAATAGAGAATTGATACTTATCTTTTGATTGAGAAGACTTTCATATCAACATGGTCTAGGCCAAGGTACCAAACCCCAACAACATTCCAACCAATGGTCTATCTTCCCCACATGCCTATCCCACCGTAGGAGTGTGCACCTTCACTATCACACAATCCATCGGCTGTTACATCTCCCTTTCCTTGGGCTTCAGCAACATGCCAAACTGGAAGTCTTAGAGCATTGTGGCTTGAGGAGTTCCAACTTCCCTCAGATGTCTCCAATCGGCATCTTCCCTGAGCTACTCTTTGTAGTAAACATTCTAACTTTTATCAACATCATCTCATCTGCATCACCCACATACAGTTATCATGAGAGAGTATAAAAGAATTCATATAGGAACTCCAACTTAGTTCAAAACAGAATTCAACTTTTTCCCCAAAACATGAAATTTCATTTCATAATTCTTCTTGGTTGTTGCCATATTAGGAATGCAACCTTCCTTGTGGTTTTCCACAAGCACCAAACTGCATACCATTTTCCTGCAAGGCTTCATCTTGCATACTGCCAACAATTGTCAGTATTTCCTGTACATCATAATTCAATTGCAATATGTACAAAATCCTATGCAATGATCTTAGAATTTCCTGCACCTATCAATTCAATCACAATTACCCAACAATTAATAAACTAGAATGACTCGTCATTCTATGCATATGCATGTTCATAATTAATAACAGTAAGTTCATTATTTCTTTTTCTGAACAAGAATATTTCTTGTAGTCAATGCTCATGTGACTACTTGACTTGCAACTTTCCTATTGCAATGTCTAACACCTCCCTGAAATATCCTCAACTTCATGAGTTAACAACATTTCAGTTGTTAGTAAAAATTATTTCCATGCAATAATATATATGCATGTATTTACAAAACTCATTCAACTATTTCTTTTAATATACAATTCTATCACTTACTATGCATGAGTGCAATTCTCAATGCATACTTATTCAGTGCACCTTGCATTGAATTACATAATGCTCTTCATCTCAGTCATGTATCTCACCATCCATAAGTTCGAATTTTGGCCAATGTGTTGATACATTCTCCACACACTCCCTATTGTCTTCCCAATTATTTGGATGCCTTCCTTTTCAACCCGAACACTACACCAAGAATATAATTATGTGGTGTTCATTAGTGTTAGCAAAAAGGTTGTAGTCCAAGTTTTATTTAAAGGTGGGAAGCTTTTAGTACCTGTGTGGCTCATAACCTTTCCATGTCCATACCTTGTCATATCCAACCATGTCCTAGTCTCATACATGACTAGCTTACTAGCATTCATTCCTATAACAAGTTCTTATCTTTTAATTCTTTGGTTATTACCCCATAACCAAATTAACATGACATTCTAGTATGTCAGTGTGTGCATTCAAAAGCTAAAAAGCTTTGAATTAATACAAGCCTCCATCCTTTACCACATCCAGTGGTATGCATTCAATAATATAATCATGTGATTTTATAAAATAACTCTGGCTAAGGAAATTCTTACCTAAATTTCCTTTAAGAAATTATGCAAAAAGAGTAATAAAAACTCATACCTGCATGACTGCCATTAATAAATTTTATACTACCTGAAATTCTGATGGCAGTAGAAGCTTTCATGCTTCTTTTATCAAACTTATAAACAACACTTCAAATATCTGTTGCTTCCCTCCTTATGCAACAACATCACCAACAACACTTGCAAACATGCAAGCATTCTTTCCACTAGCTGGCCCAACAAGCCATAACATACTTGCTGCCACAGAGATTGCAGCAACTTCTTTCTCCCTATAAAACTTTTCCTTGTTGATCTTAGAAGTCTACAATTCTTCTTGGATTCCTAGATATTCTTGTGCTCCCACTATAGTCACTGTACATTACTATTTCTTCCCTAATCACTTTCAACGCAATTCCCCCACCTCAGCAGGGTCTGCTGACCTCCTGGTCAAAGGATATTTCAATCTTCTGAGTCAAATTGACTCTTCGGCCTCATGATTGAACCCAAAACAATTATACACAGGCCCCCTTTTCTCCTTTAGGCATAGGTCCTATGATACCCGTGCCCTCTATCTGCGTGATTTCGAAACTCCAAGTTTCAGGCGCTAGGCCCTTTTTTTCATTATCTCTTTCCTTCATATGACCTTGGGCTATGACCTCATGAAAAACTATGATTGTGGGTGTGGGCAAGAGTGGTTTTAGGCCAACCCGCTTTTCACCCCAAAATTCAACTCCAATTGCCACGTATCACTTTTTTAAAATCATGGTATAAATTGCAGCCCGCTCTCAGATTTTTAACATCTGAGCAAGTTCTGGCCCCGCAATCCAGCTCGTCTATCGATATCCAATCCCTTGGCAATGATCCGTGATCAACGGATTCTATCTATCTTCCCTTTTCTACCTTCTTTCATCCTTCCACACATGATCCCAGATCTACACAATCTGTCGACACATAGCTCCCTTCCAAATCAACGGCTACGGTTGATTCCGGCTCTCTAGCCCTCGGGAGTTTCAACTCTCAAATATCTTCTTTTCCACGTATGAAAATATTCTAGAGTGGAATATCTATTGACGCTTGTCCTCAACAATCAGACGGTTCTGATGAACTATGTCTCTCTGGCCTTCGGGAGTTCTCACGTCTCCACACACACAAATATCCAGAGTGAATTTTCCCGAAGTGACAGATCTTCTGCTACTCATCCTCTCCAAATCAACGGCTCTAATTCTCTTCGGGACTTCATCTCTTTTTTACCAAGAGAAGATCAATAGTCCTTCAACCTCCTCCTCTATCAATGATCAAGATCTCCTTTGGGACTTTGACGCTTTCACCCTCTGCTTTCCTCCGGAGTGGTCCGTACCCGAAGTTCCAAATCTGGTGCCACGCATCCACTTTCAGATCAACGGACAATATTTACTTCGGTTGTTTCTCCTCCTCCTTGTCCAAAAACTTCCGAAGTTGTGGATCTTCCACCACCTATCCTCCTTGACAATCGACGGTCCCAAATCACTTTGGGACTTTTGGACTTTGACAAGTCTAGTTCTCTTGTGCACTCAAGGGTTAAGTCTTGTGAGCTTACCTCCAGATCCAACGGTTGTTGGTCCTTCGCACTCATACCTAACGGATGGGATCTGTTCCTCTCCTCTGTGCTTTCTTTTGTTTTGTTGGACGCTCATCTAATGGTCTAGGCTCCTCCCCACAACTGATCTGACGGCAGTTTTCGCTCCTCCTCCTAAGCTTTTGACTTCTTTCGCCTTGGAAGATTTTTTCAGTGTTCAAAGGCTTCGGTCTTTGACCTTTCTCCTGCGAGTCTGCCTCTTGGATCCTGTCTTCGCTCTCGTAAGAATTATCTCTTATAAGATTTAGGACTTAGAATGAGTCTATCTCCCATGCATTCCTTCTGTTACCTCTTCTGAGATTTTCAATTTACTCAGTCTCCTAAGGGTCTCAGCCCTTATGTTTCCTTTCAAAGGAAAACTTTGTGCCCTCCTAGAAACCTTCTACTCAAAACACACCTTGTTGAGCGCTTTCTATAGAGTGTTCAACAGATCTATGAGTATCTTCCTCTGATACTCTTCTTCCTAAACTCAAAAAAGAGTTCTCTCTATGCACACTTTCATTCACTCGATGCCCACCTGGCAGAGCCCTACAGAGTTCTCAGTGACTCTATCTCTCTCTGAAATCAACACAGAGTTCTTCCTATGCACTCCTTGCACTTTTGTTGATGAAGGTTCAATGGTATCTCTCATGAGATTCTCTGAGGTTAAATTACCTCTGTCAATGCACTCCTTGTGAATAATGTGCATAGCTTGCCCTCGAAAACTCAAAGAAGAGAAAAAATTGAAATTTATTCAATACTTCACCAGTTTACGCATTCAAACCAATCTGATTTAAGAAAACGTTCAAATTTCATTTTCTTTCTGATCTCTTCTTTGCTCTGTAATAATTTTTGGGCACTAGCCCCTTTCTCTCAGTCCCCAATCCATGTGATCACAAGCCATGACCAAGCACTATATCACTAGGTGCTTACTCGGGCCTTCGGCTTCGGAAGTTTTCAAAGCACCACACAACAATCTCTCGGAGTTTCGGATTACCGAACTCGTGAAGTAGGAAAGATCATCAGTCCACATCTACCTAACATCCGATGGCTGAAACTCACTATAGAACCTCAGGTATCTGAGTTTCAGGTCTTTGGGTCTTTGGGACTTCGAAGCCTCGAAGGATCTCGCATCCACACATCTGAATTGTTAATCTCCGAACATTCCCAATCACCCTTGGCGATGTCATTATGTCACATCACTTAATGTTTTCCAATTGCGGGGGCATGCAATGGTGGTTTGGAGTAACCTGCCTTTCATCCCGCAATT
>JASDQU010377723.1:0-11315 GCA_032191745.1 Picea mariana | reverse complement strand
TATATCCTCCTATCTTAAATTCAACCAAGAATTGTTTAGTGACCATTACCTGGTGTCCTTTCTGCAACCATGAGACTTTGTATGGCTTCAGATGTGCAGTTGTCTCCAACTCCAATTTCTCCACCATCTCCATGGATACTAAGTTATCAGTGCTACCACTATAAATTATCACCTTGCATACTTTGTCTTTAGTCTTGCAAGTTGTCATGAATAGGCAGTTCCTATGCAATGGCTTCTCAGCTTCTACCTCTTGTTTTAAAAGAAGTTTTCTTAACATCAGGGATGCTCCATCCTCTACTCCTTCTGCTTCAAAATTTCCCCTCTGTGCTTCTGAAATGTGAGCTTCACCTACTCCTTATTTCTTCTTCTCGGGATATTCCCAAGACATGTGCCATGTCTTTCCACAGGCATAACATCTTACTTCTCCTCCTCCTCTTCTTCCTCTTCCTCTAGAAGAAATTATTCCACCACCCTGTCTTCCTCAGGAAATTCCTCCTCTTTTCGAGTGACTGTGTGGTTTCTCAGTCTCATCCTTAGACATATGTGCCTTGTCATCGGTAACCCCCTTGCCTCGGTTTGGGGCTGGGATTTTACCTCTTCCTCGTTGGATTTGTTTTCTGGCCAACTTCTCCTCGGCCTTCAACACAAACTGATAATAATCCTCCACTATCTATACTGACATCATGCTGAGCTCATCTTGTATTTCATATATTAGGCCATTTATATATATGGCAACTTTTTTCTCATCTTTCTCCCTTTGTCTAGTTCATATGTTCAGCCTGTAAAACTCCTCTATGTAGTCCTTAATTGTCATCCCCTTCTGTCCCAGGTTCTTCATCTTCCTGAATAGATTTATTTGATAATCTTTGGGCATGAACTTATCCTTCAACTTAGCTACCATTATGTCCCAATTCTTTATCTTCTATTTTCCTTTTCTTCTCCATTCATCCTGCAGTTCATCCCACCATAGTTTTGCATGTCCCTTGAGCTGCGTGACAGCATGTCTCACCCTTTTCTCCTCTTCGACATCCTCATATTCGAAATATTTGTCCATGGATCTTATTGAATCCAGCAACTCTTCAACATACAAATTGACTTCATACATTAGGACCTCTATCTTGGCTCTACTTCCCAATCTAACAACTACTCTCAGCAAGCGTTCTTCAACAACATTCTCACCTACATATTCTTTGACTTCTACTTCTTCGCTCTCTGCATCGCTGATGTCTCCAGCATCAGGTTCTCGTCTCTACGCTGCCTCTATCGCCTCTAATCTTGCACAAAGTTCTCGCATCTCCCTTTCTACAGATTGATTGGCTAAAGGTTGTTCTCCCCATCTCCTCGATGGAATTGTGTTGACTCTTTGTCACACATAGAGTACAACTTCAAGTTCTTTCTGTCTCCTCTCCTTTGCCTGCATTATGCAAACAAAAATTCATCTCTGATACCACATGATGGTATCAGACTATATCCTTTCACCATCTCTCTTTTGTCTGCGGTCTGCAAACAAAAATCTCCTCTGATACCACTTTATGTAGACCCTGCTTCTCTCTTAAGGGTTGTTCAACCTCCTGGTCTAGGATTGATCAAGGAACCAAGTCTGATTGAATCTTTGGTCCCTCAAAGGCCTTCAATCAACTGAATAGGTCCCCTCTTTTTAAGGCACAGGTCTTATGGAACCCACAGGATTCTCCTTAAGTGTTTTTAATTCTTTAGCGTATTTAGGTGCTAGCTCTCCTAGTTAAGCCCTCCCTTTATGTGACCAAGGCTGTGACCAATCGCCTAAACTAAAGTCGATTCATGATTTCATGTTTCATGACTTTGCTTCTTATGAATTTCACTTGCTCGTCCTTCCAAAACCCGAACTCCTGAGTTCCTCTTGCGTCATATTGACAACCTGAAATTCTTCGTGATCCGATGACTATGATTAAGTCTCAAATTTAGATTTCAAGTTGTAATGAGGTTCCTCACCTCTCTCCTTCCAACTTTTGAACTTGCGATCTTTCCACTTGACTCTGATCAACGGTCCAAGACTCCCCGTGATCCAATGGTCCTGATCTCCTTTTAGCATATCGAGACTTTGCGCTTCACGAAGTTGGAGGACTGTTCACCTCCCTTCACCCAATATACAAAATTTTCATATCTCCTTCCCTCCAAATGAATCGACGGTCCAAATCTCTCCTTGATACTACGGCTCATATCAAATCACGAACTCGGATTCCACAAATTCCCTCTCCTATGTGTGTGAAGCATTAAATCTCGTGCACATTGTATTGAATCAGACGACTGCTGATCCTTTTCGATGTGATCCAACGACCACTGTTTCTCCCCCTCCTAAGCTTTTGATTTCCCTGACTTACAAGATTTTCTAAGTGTTCAAAGGTTTTGAACCTTTGCTCCTCTGATGATCTAACTCTTGGATCTCGTTAACACTTATGAAAAGTGTTATTCCTCCTAAGATTGGTCTTGTGAAGAATTCAAATTACCACACACTCCTTGCATTTTAGGGATTTTGATAGCTCATATTGCCCTCCTGGCGTTCTCCTTTTATTTATTTTTCTACTTCTTCCATAGTCCCTTCGACACTTAGTCGAACCTCGGATTTGTGCACTCCTTGCAACATATTCTTATGCAAGAATTGGTTCTTGCGAGTGACTGTGCACACCTTGTAGCAATCACTTTGCACTCCTTTCAAAGGGAAAGTTTCATGTTATCTCTTCTGAGATTTCAGATCGAAACATATCCCGTTAACGCACTCCTTGCGTTCTGTGTGCACACCTCGCACTACTCGACATAAGAGAAACAATTGAAACTTATCCTAACATTCATAGCTCCATCTACTCACAATGAAATTCATTCATTCATTCATGAACACACAATAACATGGAATTGCAAACAATGTCCACACCATGCATTGGGTCAGTTTTCCTCCATTATATTCATAAGTGAGAAATGGCTACAACTGAAATCACAAAAACAATAGAAAACTCAGAAATCTCCTACTAAATTATAGCTAGCCTCATTGGGCGTACAAAATCTCTATTTAGCTCAGAGGGTTCTTGGGGTTCCCCCCCGACTACTTCTCTACTCCAAAACCTAACCTATGACTATCTTGGACCAATTGCATTTGAGAGACATAGTGGAAACTCCCACTTCGCTCATAATCATTCAAGCGTGCTCCCAAATATTTTTCCGGCGTTGGGTTCAAGCGTGCTTCAGAATTCGCTATAACTGTCAGCGTTAATATTACGAAAAGATTGCCAATGTTGAGTTCTTATGTTTTGCATGCTTGCTAGCGATGCTCCTGCATCACTTCATCCTACACAGGTTGTAGTTTCTGTGTGACTTCCATTACCCTGCATTGGATAGCAGTAATATGTTGTTGTATCGCACGTTATTCATGGGACCTCTTCATTCTTTCAACTGCGATGAGAAGCTTCATCTACACCTATATTGACAATGCCTGTTGTTGTGCCTCCTATAACTGTACTTCCAATTTCCTTAGCTCTAGATATTTTGTGAGTCGTTTGTAAGTCTACGTGGTTCTATTGCTCAATTCTTTTCATTCTGAGGTGAGGGATCTGATCCTTACTACTACGTTCTTAGTGGATTCCTCCCTCTAGTCATGCACCCCCTGCGGGGTGCTCGGTACTATTTGGATCTCCAACTCTGTTATCCTCGCTTGAAGCTGTTGGATGGTCTCAGCAAGATTCACCACTTGAACCTCAACCAACTTATGTTCCTTCTATGCCAAGACTGGCACAAAGAGACATACTTTATTCACCGCTTCTTTGATCGTAGTTTGTTCTGCGATAAGCGGGGAAGCGCAACGAATTCTTCCAATGGGAAGGAATGATTCTATCAATGTGAATTTGTTCGTTATGGCATGGTATCAATGTCCCATGGATAATTATGGACCATAATGCTGAAGAACACTGGAGAACCAAGGTCCCATGTAAAAAGGAAAACCACCATGTTGAAGTATTCCAACCTCCATTGTAAGCATGGGTCCCATGTGCAAGTCCTCATGTGAACTCCCCGTGGAAGATTTTGGAACCCAATAACCAACTCAAAATGATGCTCCAAAGACTGACACTTGTCATGTGGATCCAAATAAGAAGATCCATCCACAGAGTGGAAAAGGGTCATAGAAGGATCTGGAAGGAATAATACTACTGCAGAATATGCAGATTGGACACTGGTAATAATCATTGTCTTCCAATTTTTCACATTGATTCTCTCTACAGAAGGTGGATTAGAGTCATCAAATAAAATATGAAAGTGGTTATCATCCTAGAAATGACAACTATCCATATACCAATCATCTCAATCGGCCTCCAAATCATACCAAGCATATATTTTAATATTATATTCACCCCTTATGTCTGCCAAAATAAATCTCTCATGCATGTTATCCAATGAATCTTGAATACTACGAAAACTATCATTGAGGTCGTTTGTGAGGCCATCTACAAAGTCATCCAATGTGTCATACAATTGGGATTTGAATGCTTCAGTAATTTTTTTAAAATTTATTTGAGGGTTTGAGAGGAAATAGCCATGTGAGCACCCTATGAACTCTTTGGTCCTGCAGCCATCATGAAAAAACACAAAAAATAGAACGATAAGTTAGTGACAGTTACGACAGAAAATCATGGTTTTTTTTAGAAAAACCCTAAAAAAACTGTTGAATTTAAAATGCTCATAAATTTACTTCCCGAACTCCATTTCGGCTGATTTTATTTTTGAAATTGGGTATTTTTTCAATAGGAATTCAAATACCCAATTTTTTTTTTTCCAAATTCAGCTCGTAAAGCTTCAGATATGAACCTAAAGTGCGTCACCCTCTTTTTGTTTCCTAGATTTTTTTTTCAAAAAGAGTAAACATCTATTCCCTTCTTTGGCCAAGGAAAGTGCTTTGATACCACTTCTTAAGTACCTGAATATATCTAAAGATAAATATTAACAATAAACCAATAATACACAATATATCCACATAACAATATAGAAGAAACACACATTATTATATCAAAACCCTTGAGGTAGGGCAACACCATACAATGGATCTTATTATGGAAGGGATCCTCTCATGTTCACTTGCCTCTTCAAGGGGGCATCATCCTGTTGATCTACAACTCACAATACATTTCTCTCTTTAGATTGCATCTCTTTCTTATCATAGAGCTTCGCAAGTCAAGTAGAGTATTGCACACTACAACAACAAATCTACGCACAAAGCTTCTCTTTTCTTTACTTTAGTTCCCATCAATCACAGTTTCAGGTCCCGACAATGGAACCACTTGTTGGTGCATGCGCAGATCCAAGGTCCAATGCTTGAACGATGCACCAACAAAAACCTAACTACCGGCCCTTTCGGCAACACCTATGAAGCAGGCGAAGTCTCACTCGAGGTAGAAGTAGGGGGGGTTACAGGATGCAAGTGTTTGTAACCAAACTAGGACAGAGTACTCTAGCAACACTTAGAAGGGGACATGTATTAGTTCATTAGCTTCATTAACATCGCAGAACAAACCCTTAGATAGATCAATGAAGTAACAATAAATATTAAGCACTCCAATCATTTAACACATAGCACCAAGTTAGATCTAACATTCATCCATTCTTAACACAACTAAAACACTAAGCATCAATGGATCTATCTAACATACATAATAAGAAAAGAACTTAGCAGATTCATAACATAACCGAAAAGGTACAATGCAAACCAAAGAGAAAAGTCGTACGTGGTTCACACCAGTGTGGGTCTATGTCCACCAACTACTTCATCTTGTTTATTATTCTTCAATCTCTTACATTTATCCACTCATGTGCACTAAGCCACAAATCCTAGCTTTGTAGAGGACAAGAGATCTGTGCACTGAGCACCAGATCGTCCTTCCCAAAATTAGGTAAAGGCATAAAGCTAACTTCTCTATTGAGCAGAGAGCCTTACATAAACAATATGTTGCACAAGGAAACTCAGAACCACTTTCACTTAACTACTTTTCTCTCTTACATTTCTTCTTTCTATAATATATTCTTACACGTATTTACACTTTTACAATTCCTTACAAAAAGGCGTAAACATGGGAGAACCCATGGGCCGACATCCCATAACCCATTACAAAAACCCTAATGAACCCCTTGCTAGGTCCACATAGCCTACAAAACAAGTGAGATCCACAATCTAAGCTCCACCTGGGTGCTCCATCTTCAACCAGCTGGTCGAAGTCCAAAAAGTGGTCAAACATGACCAAGGTTTTCTCAAAACTTGGTCGAGGGCCAACAATATTAAATAACATTAAATAGACATGATATAAAATAGCATTAAATAAACATGGATTGCTACCATACAATATAAGAGGACAATGAATAGTAAACAACTCAATCAAGTTCATGGAGATTACATTGAGATGGATTTTCCTTGATTGTTTGGTTGGAGAGTGTTATGACCTCACTAAAGAAAGCAAGAGGTTATATTTTGGCCTCATGGCTTAATTCGGTGAGGAAATCCATCAACCAAGTGAGAAATGGAAACCTTTGGGATATCTCTCCACTTAATTTTATTAAATAAATTGAATGCAATAGCCTAGTTTTGAGACCCCGGATTAATAATGTATTTTGTTTATTTGATAAAAATCCAGAGTGCTCAAATAATTAAAAGAGGCTAGAGTGAGTAGGAAATGAAATTAATAAAATATAGAATTGATTGCAAGATAGATAAGGAAAAGAGTTATATGGGGCTATGATTCCATGAGAGAGCGGGCTAAATGGATAATTCTTTGTATTATATTTTATTTACCCATCTTGGTTTTTATTTCGGAAAAGGGGTTACATGAGATTCTTAGGCGAAAGACCATGTGGTTCTTGATTTTTCATGTAAATATATAAACCCCTATTTTGTGTTGTTTGGGGGTTTCTCATCATTTTTGGTTCACCATTCATTCATTATTCTTGATTCACTCTTATTCTTAGGTGGGAGATGGGGATGAATTGTTGGGAAATGAGCCATTGTTTTATTGGTTGTAGTAATTGTTGGTGTATTCTAGCCATGAATTGGTGCATGCATGCTTGAGATGCATTGGTGTGTGTTAAACCTTATTCACAACTATGAATCTTGACAGTTTCATCTTTGAGATTTTCTTACCAGAAGTACTAGAGCCCTAGAAAGAGCTAGGCAGCTTGAGGGACTGTGTGGAAGTGAATTCGGTTCATTCTCTTTTGGTGGTGCAAGTTGAAGGGGAAGAGCGATGGTAAAATCCATTTTGTTGCATGTTTTAGAAACCTATGAGAGCTTGATTATTGATTGGTTTGGGAAGTCGATTTTCGGTCAAAGACCCATCCTTGTGGATTCATAGCCCTGACTTGGGGTGACCTCATATTGAGACTTGGAATAGTCTAGTGTCTAAGGTTAAGTGGAACGACCTTGTTCTGCATCTAGTTGGTGTTTGGTTTTGTTTAATATAAGTTCTCTATGTCATGGTTTCTTGTTCTTGTATATTTATTTTCACTGTGTATTAATTATTATCTTTGAGATATGTATTTATAATGTGCATCCTTGCTGGTTATTTCTTCGCATGACATGATTAAGCATTCTTTTAAAGTTTACCATGAATCTTAATTATTTCATGTGATATTATTGTGTTTCTTTCATGCTTCTTTATTAATTTGAAATCAATTCTTGAATTAGAATGGACCAGTCCATTGGTGGTTGGGTACATTACATATACACTTCCTTTTTTTAAAGAAATTTATTTAAAATACAAATTTTAAAACTTATTTGTATCATACTTTTCCTTCATAGTTTCTTATTTGGTTTTGAAAGAGGTTTTGGGCTTGGGCTTGGAATGAGCTAAGTGATATTGGAAAAGGAGAGAAGGTTGTGAAGTATGAAAAAAATGTCCCATAATAGTCCATCAATGATATTAAGAATTGAAAAAAACTAAAAAACCAAGTGCTTTGTGCCCATCAAAATCATCATTTTGAGCTGATCCTAGTTCTAACAACATAAAAAAAAAATGCTCATTACAAGCGCGAGAGTATTAAAATTTTAATTAAAGGGGGGGCGCCCCTAGTTATTTTCAAAACAATAGGCATAACTCATAACCAAACTATTATGATACCACCCCTTCCATATAGATTATTTATGGACACGTGTAAGAATTGACATGTTTTCGTCAATATTAGGCATTCATTCTTGAAGCACACAATTGTGGGAAAGTGCCTTCAAATGGTTGAGTGTAGCTCTATTTTAAGACATTTTTACATTGATGCCTTTGATAATGAGGTTGCAAATCTTCCTAAATCAAGTTCCATTCGAGACATTTCACCAAATTAATTAAACCATGCAATGAAAACATTGAAATGTACATTAACATGAATCTAGTTTATGATGCATCTAAGTATGAAATTAACTTTTTTTATCCGTACATTTCGTGGGAGGGTCCATATATTAAAGAAAGATTACACATATTTTTATTTAAATAAAAGAGAAAAAGATACCAATTTACAATTTACACACAAATAGAGATATGATAATTGTATAAAAATATTTTATAATATAAATATAAATATCTGAATAATCACCCAAAAAAAAATATGTTCCAAAGAGTTTGATTGCTTTATGTATTTAATTTACACAAAATTAATACATCTACACATATAAATCTTTATAATAATTAAAGATAAATGTTAAATCAATTTCCTCATCTAATCATCTTAACATTGTTAAATAATTCTACCCTATTATTATTAACAATCAACATCTTATCAAACATATATATATATATATTTCCTCATATAGTCATCTTAACATTGTTAAATAATTTTTTCACAATATCATTTATATATTATTATTAACAACTAATATTTTATGAAATTTGTATTTATATATTTTATCAAATTTATATTTATATGTAAGTTTTATATTTTATTTAGAAAAATAAAATTAAAAAAAAAACAAATTTAATTTAATTAAAAAAGTTACATTTCAAAAATTTTGATCTCCTCTTTATATTTAATTAAGTTAAATTTAATAAATTTATATATATAAATTTATTCAAAATAAATATTAAATAAATCTTTATAATAATTAAAACTAAATATTAAATGATTTTCCTCTTATAATCAAAATGATACATCATCTTACTATGCTCACATAATTTTATCATAATATCATTCCATTATATTATCAAAATGATGACAAAGATCAATTATTTTTTCATTTATATGATTAAATTTAGAGTAATTTTATCAAAATATCATACCATCATATTATCAAAAAGTGATGGATGACAAAGATTATTTTTTATATGATTATGAAAGTGATGTATGACAAAGATCATTTTAATATATGATTAGTATACTTAGTTTGCCCAACATTTAAACTATAAATATATTTTTAAAAGATTCTCATATTTTTAATGTTTAATGGTTCATTTTCAAAATTTAAAATATCCTCAAATTCTCACTTTATTAATTAATTTAATTTTTTAAATAAATATTTTCAAATAATATATCACAATTCATCTTAATATCTTTAATACCTACTAATATTAACAAAAGCATTTTAATTAATTTTTATATTGATTCAGTGGAATACATTTTTAGATTCCTTAGTAGTTTGTTTTTAATCCATTTGCGCATTTGGGAGAATAATCAATGGTAAAGGCAACTTTTGAAGTCCCAGCGCTAAATATGAGAGGCCTCATTAAACTCATAGACCAATGCATCCCAAGGGTTCTTCAATAATGATACTTCACAGCGGATTCTCTTGTACGTAAGAGGGAATCCTGAACCCTAACTCTATGTCCTTTTCAAGCCAACGTTCTGAAAGGCTGCTGATACTTCCAGCGGATTCTCTTGTGCTAGTGGGAGGAACCCTAAACCCTACATTCGGACAGGTTCAAAGAGTTCTGAAACGCTGCTGATACTTCCGGCGGATTCTCTTGTGCTAGTGGGAGGAACCCTAAACCCTACATTCGGACAGGTTCAAAGAACTTTTAGGTTAGTCTTCCCGGCCTTTAAGCCGTGTTCAACGCTCAAGCGGCATGGCCTTAAAAGCCTAACAAACCAGTAGCACGTTCATTCATGGTCTTAAGTCATAGCACAATAGTTTATTGCATTTGTTGTTCAATTCGATATGCCCAGCTCTGTATATTATTTTTAACTTTTGATCATTTCTTATGCATTTCGCAATTCGACAGAGGAAACAGAGACAGCAGTAGGCAAAAGTGAAACCGTCAGGTTTTACCTCCTATAGCGGCTGCTATCCTATCCGTCCGACTCATGAAGAACCAACCAGAAATAACCCAAGACGAGATGAAGGCAGAGGACAAAGCGGAGGCGACGATTCCCGAAGAAAAACCTGGCATGCTGATTCGGCCATCAACTTCTACGCCAGGTATATCTTTTCCAGCACAAAATTTTGGAAACCTTGTCAACATTTTTGGCCTTGCTCCGCTCTCTGATACAGATGTGCAGTCTATTTCCAACTTTAATAAAGAGACTTTTATCAGCATTCACAATAGAGCTCTGGAGAAATTTTCTAGAATCGCCATTGGAGAATATGCCTGCGTGTCTGACAGATTCGATGGATTCGATCTTGTTCAAACCCAGTATAAGCATTTAGGACGGAGGCGTGATCTCATTGTAGTTCCTCTCAGTGACTTGGACGTTTGGAAGAGGAATGAGTTCAGAGTTATATATGGGGAGCTCTGCGTTGATCCCTTTAGGTTCGGGAGAATCTATACTGTCATGAAAGAGGCGGACACCCAGAACGGCATTGCTCTGTCGATCGTTCACCCAGATTTCTTTTCCACGGATCAATCATATGCAAAAAGGGCTTACCCAAAGGGTGCCAAAATTGCTCTAAAGCAGCCTCGCTTGGTTAAATCTTTTGACGGCTTTAAGTGGCTTAACGTCGACAATCCGAAGTCAATCGTCAGAATAGAGAGGTTCCCCGAAAGCACCCAAATGAAATTCCAGGATTGGTTTGACAGTGGAGGACGCGCGCATGATACCGAAGACTGGGAGGCATGTGTCCAGAATTACACAAAATGCGAAATAATCCTTTCGCAAACCGCAACACAAACCCTTGATATAAATCGAATGTCACTTCGTTTCCAATTGCACTCCAAGCGATCGCGGGCGTACATTGGACTTGGCCGCTACACTGAAGCGCTCCAAGACGCCGTGACCTGCTGCAGCATCGACTCTTATTTGGGTGATTCTCTCGAAATGTTGATGCAAGGATCACGCCTACGAATTGAATCACTTATATCTTTAGGGAGATATAAGGGTGCTTATTGGTTCTT
>JASDQU010377720.1:0-11315 GCA_032191745.1 Picea mariana | reverse complement strand
GAAGTCTCAGATAATGAATAAAGAAGAAGAGGTTGAGAAGCTTGAAGAAGAATTTATCACACTAAGAGTCAAAATCGTCAAGCTCAACAAGAATGTTGAAGAGACAGAAACATCCACATTAGTTGTAGAGAATCAAGAGAAACACTCTAGGTTGCTAGAAAATAAGAATGAAGAAAATAGAAAGTGTTATGCAGAAGTACTCAAAGGAAGGAATCATGGTCAACCAAAATCTAAGAAAACTAATAAAGATACATCTTCAAGAAGACCATCCATGTTCAAGCCACAAAGAAGCTTCAATCATGATCATGATCAGTCAAGGAAAAAATTATAAGGACTACACCACAAAGAAGATCATTCACTCCCAGGTATGCAAATTTCTTTTATGGTCATTGTTTTTATTGTACTATCTTTGGACATAAGGTTGCAGATTGTAGGGATTATAAAGAAATTTTCAAGAAATAAATTCCTATGTGGCCCCACGTAACATTGAATTTTACAAATGTCATAACTATGGACACATAGCTCGTGATTGTAGAAGCATGATCGATACTTGCTTGAAAGAGAACATTGATATCATATATAAGAAAGTATGGATAATAAAACAGGAAGAATAGGTGAACAAAGACCAGTTCCCAGAGATTGTAAGATTGGAAATAAAACGAGATGAAGAAAAATATACAAAGAAAANTCAAGAGATTTTACTTTCAGGTATTGTAGTGAAAGATGAATCCACAGACAGAAAGAAAGAAGTCAGAGCTCAGAGAGATGATGAATCTACAAATGAAGATGATGATGAATACACGTCAGAGTAGGAATTGTTCTAAGCCATCCGTCTTAGAGACTCCTAGGTAATATGAATATTAGATAGGGGGAGTTTATGCGATAACTATGACAAACAAAAGAACCATCCTTTGAGTAGCTTGCAAAGTTTGAGTAGATAGATCCAAAGCAGTCAGTTAGAAGAAGTATAGTTTGATATATTAATTAGTTGTGCAACAGATTCCTGGACAATATGGACAGAGATGGATTCGTAAAAACACTTAACAGGTTTGGATAGACATATGACAGTGGACGAGAGCATGGATTCATAGACTGGCTCAGAGATTGGTTCAGATACAAAGGAATATTATCATAATGGATGATAATTACACAGGAATATTTGAATTCTTATTCTTGAATTCTTTTCATATATGTTAGTTGATTACACAAGGAAGCACCGATGGAGAATAACTCCAAAAGGAAACATGTATAGGAAGACTTATATTTTTTCTACAAAACATCTTGCAGAGAAGTCAAAAGAGAGAAACAGAACCAAAACTATAGGTAGAAATATCATTCAGATAAGTTGTTAGGAAGAGAAATAAGAATATAGGTATGATTCCATGGGAAGAGATTTATCAAATGCATGATAGAGAGTTAGATTCTTGGAGACAGAGAAAAGAGGCATGTTTCCAGGGGGGAGATTGTCACAAGGGAAGAATGAGTGATATGACTTTAGTGTTGCACCATAGTGATACCTTTTGTCAAAGGGGGAGATATTATTCATATGAAGGGAGAGAGAGTAATCAGAGGCTTATAAACACAAAGAAAAATCAAAGGCATGTAGATAGGGGGAACAACCCCAAGGAGAGTTCATTCAGGGGGAGCAACCCCAAAGGGAGATACCCTTTTCCATTGATGTCAAAGGGGGGGATATAAAAACATTAATGAGCAGTATAAGCATGAATTTTATCATGACTAAGTGTTTCCATCAATGTTGGTGTTGCCATCAATGCCAAAAGGGGATATTGTTAGACAGTTGGCTTACGATGATGGACATTTGGTATGGATTGTTGTTTTTCATTGATTTCAACCATTAGAGAGTGATATTTTAGATTGATGTCAACCCTTAGTGATTGATGTCAACCCTTGGAGAAATTTCGGTAGCGAATTCCAGTAGCACAAAGGTTTGGGTAATGGACCCAAGTTTGTTTGATGTATAATGGTATGAGTTTTAATATATTTGAATGTAATACTATTCTACATGGATAGTACATGTTATTCCATTTCTGGTGGCATGTGGAACGTCACATAACTCCTCACGGTTAGAGAGTTATGGCCATGTGAAGTTGGAGAACCTTCATGAGTCCGAAAAGGTCAAAGTAGTCAAAGTGGTTGCAAAGAAGAAATTATTTAAAGAATAAAGTGAAGTGATGAGTGTACTATAATTCAAAGTGGATACAAAATAAATTATTTAAATAATAAAGTTAATGGAGAAATTACTAAGTGGACAAGTGGTTAGAAGTGGGTTAGCCCTAAAATAAGGAAAGTGGTTTAAGAGATTTTAGAAGGTAAATAATAAAGTGAAGTGATGAGTGTAATATAAGTCAAAGTGGATACAAAAGAAATTATTTAAATAATAAATTTAATGGATAAATTACTAAGTGGACAAGTGGTTAGAAGTGGGTTACCTTAAAATAAGGAAAGTGGTTTAAGACGGTTAAAAGGTAACCCCTTGAGGAAGTTACATGAAAGTATAAATAAGAGGCAAGGATCTCTCATTTTAATCACACTTGAGAATATTGAATATATACAAGTGACTAAGGTAACCAAGGACATCGAAGCTTAATTTAAGAGTGAAGGTGAAATAAAGAAGACGGAAATTCAAGGGAGGATAAATTCTTTTGATGATGCTTTCTAAGGTATATTATTTACAGGTCATCTCACCATTTTCACAATAACTTTTTTTCTAGAATTATTCAGATCGTGAAATTGAGAGGATGTAGAGGAAACCTATCCAAGTATATGTGATAAACATTTCAGCTTGTGGTTCATTGTATTTTAGGAGTTACACTCTGTGGAAAATAGGGTTTGTGGCTAGTCCTGAAACTTGTCTAAAAAAGGTGTTTCGAGTAAAAACGTCATAACTTATTCATAACAGATCCAAATTTAGTAAGACCAAATGTATTGGTTAGAGTACAGTATTTAGTATTCTGTGTACCATTTTCGGATCCATACAAAAAAAAAATTGTGCGTGGCACGCTCTACAATTTTGCTCTCTAGAATAAGTCAGAATTCAACAAGGTATGTCTTTTTTGCTATAACTCATTTTCTAAGACGTTCCAAGTATTGAAACCTGAAGGAATTGCATAAAAGAAATTGACGAAAATTATGTACTGTTTTCAGATCTGTATTCATTATAGGTACATAGTTATGATTATTTCAAGTTAGGGTTGTTGACTAATCTAAAATTAGTCATGTGAGACTAAAGTAAAGTTTGATGAAAATGCTAGTCTCTTGTTGTTAAAGTTAAGGAAAGTTTGCAGGTATGTGATCATATACACTAGGTCTATTACAAATTTACAAATCATATATGGATGATGAAATTGTTGAGGAGTTTTGGTTGAGGTATAGGTTGATGCATGGTTGATGCACTTGTTTATAGTACAATTTGATTACATGTTGTTTGGACAGGTTATTGTGACAGGTTATTTGTACAGGTTTGATGCATGGTTTATGCATTTGTTTATGGTACGGGTTGAGGTATAGGTTGATGTATGGTACATGTTGGCACATATTATTGGATAGGTTGTTACAGGTTGATTACAGGTTGATTGGTATAGGTTTGCAGCAGTATATTATCTCACAATGATAGTGTGACAATGGTTCCATCATTCTACTCCTACATCAGGGTAGTTGGACAGAGCAAGGACAGGTGGTTGTAGCCACCTTCTGGTTGTACTTAGATAACATAGGGGGTTGTAGCCTCCTTTTGGTTGTAGCCATAGAATTGGGGAGTTGGAGCTTCCTTCAAGCTGTATCTTGAGAAACTAGGGGATTGGAGCCTCCTTCCAATTGTAGCTGAAGAATGGGAAGTTGGCGTTTCCTTGAATGTAATTCTTGACATATAAGAAAAGCATTATGTGGTTTTCTCCCGTATTGGGTTTCCACATAAATATTGGTATACTATGCATTGTGTGGATCTGTTTGTTATTTTTTATTATGCACTAATGAATGTTAATTCTTATGATATAGTAATATATTGATGATAAACAGATGAACATGGTTGAATAAGTAAAAGAATATACTTTTTGGTTTAAAGGATTAATAATTGGTATAATTGCTCATTATTGATTCACACCCCCTCTCAGTAATCCAACAGAAGGCCTGGGTGGAGGGACTTAGTTTCTCAGTTTCAACAAGTTGTTGATACATGAGTTTGTCACCTATGTACTCCTACTGATATATTAATAGAAATACTCTTTTCTCGTCCAATTATATGTTTCAAATGATTATATTATTTTCCATGGATAAATTTTCTATACATGTTAATGGATTATGCTAGTTTACATGCTAACATTTCATACATTTTCCATATGCTTATGTATATTGGATGTTGAGGAAAAGTTGTAGGTATTAGGAATTGGATCGTGAGCTCAACAATGGTCTTCTACGAATGTCTAAAAGAGGTAGAATTTCAGCCTTTGTTTCATTGGCATTTCCATTCGTCTATCATACTTGAGATTTGATTTGATATCTTACTAGTGTTCTGTCTGTTGTGGTACTACCCCAAACCTCATAATAGAGATTCCCCTTCTTTGGAATCGTACCCTTTGAAAACCACACCAAGATCCTCCAAACCTTTCTTAAAAACAAAATTATTCTTTTCAATATATTGTCCATGGTTGTTTTTACTCTATGATTGCATAGTAGAAAGTTACAATCTTGAGTAATCCATGCCTTTTTTCTTCCAAGATCTTCGTTATTAAATGGTATCTCTGAACTTCTAAAATTTCACAACCAATGAAAAATAGTCGCTATGATATAGTGGATTGTTTAAGCATCCATGTTTCTGATGCATTTCTTCCACACATTAATCAATTCGTGGTGATATTCTCTTGAGATAGTGTGAGAGTAGATCAGACTTATAGAATTGAAATGAGATGGGTCACCTCTTTTCTCTTTGAGATAAATTCACACCACTTCAAAATGATATACTTTCATGATGATGCATCTTCACTGATCCATAATCTTTACTTCATATAATTTCTTTGTTGAGGTTGAAGTTCCTGAAAAAGAGTTGCGGTGATTTGAATAGATAAGGAAAGGAAAAACTCATACCATGCTTTAAGATGATTATTACTGTGATCTAGTAGATATTGTGATACGATGAATCAATCTTCTAGGAAAAATATCTGGTCATGAGCTAACCCAAATCCTTTGTGATCCATGCACTATGCCATCCATACCAGTCATCCACTTGGATTATCTATCTATTTCTACCTATTCCTTTAATCTGTGACTTTTGTACGTGGCAGCATGCTTTGCCTACTCATGGCATCCTTATCTTCTGCTAGTATTTAATTCAATACTGAGAAGGACTGCAAACAAAAGGCTCGGTGGTAATGCAGTGGAATGGTGACAGCATGGAAGAAAATCCCTTCCAATCTCGTGAAAACAACTCGTTAACTACAATCTGGTGGAGATTCAACAAACTTGTGCGATCTCTCATTTGGTTTGACATGCCCTCAATGTTTGACTCACTCTTTTATTACACCTCACACCTACACATGAGAAACAACAAACTCAAACACTAACATAAAAATAATATTTACATGACTATTTTTGTAAGATCATAAAACCTTGATTTTCCACAAAGTTTTATAAAATCAAACCACACTAATGTCTAATAAGAATCAAAACAAAACTTGATTTCAAGCATCATAAAAACCAAAATATGAACAAATATTTCTGAAAGATAGGTTTTGTTAAAAATATGATGTTTTTCTTCAAATTGAAAACCAACACCTCATCTTTATCCTTTAATCAATATGTTTTTTTACCGAACGTGAATTGACTTTTAAAAATTAAACTTTTGTTCGAATTATTTCAGTCTTCCAAACTTCTCATTTAGTCGGTTAATGCACTGAAACCCAAACCTTGATGAAAACTCCAAATGATAATGATAACACAAATTAAAGAAACCAGAAACAATGAACCAATGAACCATTTAAAGAAAGTCCAAAAGAGCATAGAAAGAATGTTGAATGATTGAAATGTGAAAATACTCAAATATGGCTATTTTAAAATTTTAAAAATATTTGAATTTTTATTTAGAATTTTAACTTATGTTACACCATTAGGATTCATCTGGGGATTGTGTCTCCCTAAGACGCACTAAAAAACATGCAAACCCAATATCTCTATTGTTGTTCTATGGATTCATTATTCTCTAAAACTAATTATTTATTCAAAGAAACATAAACAACTAAATCCTCTCTTTTATTATAAACCTTATATAAGAGGTGATAAAGTTGTTAATAGGCAAAATTGATACATGCTTGAATAAAGTTTTCAAGAGAGGCTATCAAAAAAATAATAATAATAAAATTTACTCAAGATATGTCTAAAGTAATCAATATAAATTTAGCTTAAACACTAGACTTCTAATTGACTTTGTCTTAACTCAAGGTTTGAAGTTAAATTTATTTTAGATAAACCTAATCAGAGAAGGATACAGAAATCATTGAAAAATAATTAATAATAGAGTAATAGTAAATATATGTAGAAATAACCTTTACAAATATCACAAATATTGCTTCATTGCGAATAGACGTCCATAGCCCTAGTGAAGTTATCTGCATTCCCTAGATTGAATTTTCTTTCACCACTTAATTTTTATAATTTCATTTATTTAAGATGAGGGAAATCATTTTTGAAGTTCCTTGCATCATCTCTTTTTTGACAAGATGGGGGAAATCATTAATGAATTTCCTTTCACCATCTATATTTTAAATTTCATTTAATTACTTTGAAGTGGGGGAAATCATTGTGTTATAAAACACAAGGGATGATATATGTTTTTTTTATAAAATAAAGTAGGACTTTCTACATGTTAAAAAATACTTTGAGATAGCCCACAAGGGTGTGTTCTAGTGGCCAGTGAACGTGTTGTTAAGGCGTTCATGCTGCTAAGCAGGTCACGAGTTCAAACCTTGTCATATCTGGAGGCCAAGCTTGCGGGCAATGTGGTTCTCCCTAGGGTTTATAAGGAAGATGGCGATATTTGACCCCGTGTCACGCGAGCCAGATAATCCCATCATTACTGATTCCCCTAGATACAAAAAAAAAAAAAAACTCTGAGATTAATTTTCTCTCAATTCTAACAATACCTTCTCTAATAGGTAGAATTTATATGTGATCATTTATTATTACACTTTAACCTTGAGAAATCTAGTCATCTATAGTCTAATATCAAAGCTTAATTTTCAAAAGATTACCCTAAACATAATTTGTCAATCAAAATAAAGAAATGAATAAAAAATTTCACTAATCTTGTGAAAACAACATGTTTAACATTTTATTCCATTGACTATATCTATCATTTCTATAAATATTTAATGATTAAATAAGATAGGATTTTCAGTTTTATTTATTCAAATCAAAATAAACTAAAAAACATACTCACTCACAGTTATAACCCTAAACTGCACCAGACATGCATACCTGGCATCATGCCATCTTACTTGCTATCTTTGCTAAGCCATCACTGAAAAGTCTTATAAAAACCATTGTTTTGAAGGTGTATGCACCCTACACCACTATTGCCCGTGTACACATGCTTGTTGCACCACTACAACTCGCGTACACTCACAAAAAATCGCGAAAAATGAAAATTGAATATGGATACGGGTTTCTAGGTTGTTACTTAACTGTTTGACCGCCCATAGCCAGTCACCCCAACTGTTGCTATCCCCTTTGGCCTATAAAAGAAGGTGTTGGGGCCCCATTCCAAAAGGAAGCATGAGAGCATAGAAACTCTGCCCATTTTAATATTCCCCCGTTGCCCCAATATTTTGCAACCACATTGTGAGTTTGAGCCAGAATGTCTTTTTCCTCTTTTGAAAATCCTTTCCATTTCCCTAGAGAAAACTGAAGAGGAGAAGAAAACTTGGAAGCAGTTGGTGAATGGTGAAGAGGAGCCCAGGACCAAGTTCGAGGAGTAGTGTCGGTCTCATGTTGTAAATGAATTTTGTGATATTGATATAAAGAGGTACTTTTTCTATCCCGCCAAATGACGTCTTAAATATTTATGATTTGTTTACATTTCTTGGTTATGATGTCTAACCCACTAATCCATACATTGAATGCATGCTTGTAGTTTCTTGTTTGTCTTTTGGTGAATTCAGGTTATCCTTGGGAGGAGACTTGCAGTCAGGAAACAACCAAGTGCAAAGGGATCGACATCGGACGCAGAGTTTAAGGTATGCCTACCGGATCCCTGTACTTTGTCTTTTATGTATGATTGTGAGATAACGTCGAGATAGTTGATAAAAAGTAGGAGACTTTAGAAGGTTAGCTCTGTCTACATTTTAGAACCCCGATGTAGTCCGTAGAGGGGTTTTCCTGCTATAGCTGAATTGGTGACCGTACTTGGGAAGCCTCTAGGGGCTTTGGGGATATTTCTTTTTGGATGTTTTGAATCAATTTACTCATTGTTTTCGAGTTTATGTAAGCTTATGTGGCTTTAAGGGATGTTGGTATTCCATACCAGTACTCCCTGTCTTTTTCTTGACTGTTGGTTTTCACCTTTTTGAGAAGTTACAGAGGTGTACGCGGCCTATAGTGGGCCTGCACGCCTGCATATGTGCCTTGCCTTTGGACAACCCACGTACATACGCTGGCTACTGAAGTGTTAGTAGCGTGCATGTGTTGAGAAAATGTTTCTTAGAAGAGGAAGTCATTCTCTTCCCTGTCAGAAGTCACACTTCTTAGGCATTTTCTTGATCTATCCCCGGTCTCTGTTATAATAGTCTATAGCCTAGGTCTAACCTCAGCATATCTTTGTTTTCATCAAAATATTTCTTGTGTTTTCTTTGATATGGTTTTTAGACAAGTTTGTGAGTCTTCTTTGATCTACCTGTTTGGTATTGTCAGTGACTCCCTGTGATCTGCGTTTGGGCCTGTATTCATTTATTGGTATTGACTTGTCATCATTTTCCCCTTTTTTTCTTTAGAAGAAAATAAAAGAATTCATTTTCAAATTTCTTGTTTTGAAGCATAAAACAATAAAAAAAAAAAACTTTCATTTCTTTGTTTGGTAAAGTAGTTTAGGCCAGTTGTTTCATTTACCAAGGAAAAAGAAATTGTTCTTAACTTCTTTACTTGAATTCTTAGGACATTAAGTAGTTCATAGTCGAGTGAAATCTTGTTTTGAGTTTTTCTTTTAAAAGATCTGAGAAAAATAGTTACGAAAAGTTTGGTTAAAGAGTTTAAATCGGCAAATCTTTATTTGTGAAGAAAGAAGTATTTCATTTTCAGTATCATCTTATGCTCTTTTCTTTCGTCTATTAAAGAACATCACTGGTTTCACTTCTGTTCCTTTTGACTTAAGACAACCACTAAAATTAATGCTTAATTAAAAGTTATTAGACTTTATGTTTAAAGGGTCCATCAATTTAGTCTAAGCTAGAGCCTTGATTTAGGATTGGAGAGGAAACTCTTCAAGGATACCAAAAAAAACATAAGAGTCTGAGCTAGGGAGTGCTTGAAAGTCCAGTAACCGTGAAAGTTATCTGGGAACCCCCTCTAACATAGAGGATAAACATGAGGTTGCATAAGGAAAGGCAGTGGAGATAACCCCTCCAAATCCAGCCCAAGCGTAGTGGGGAATGCATATAGAGGGCTTATCCTGGGATTCCATTGATTGCATTTTCCACAGAGCTTCGTGGGTCTCGAATCTATTTGAGGTACTCATTCGTCTTCCAGAACACTTGCTTTTTATACACTTGATAGGTTTCAGGATTGATACCCTGATCATTGCAGTCCACCCGACTGTCAACTATACCCGCTTGGTGACTGTTCGCGCCATGGAAACCTAGTTGCCTTTATCTTAGTGACTTACAAAGGTGACTGCAGGGGTATACAGTGGTACCTAGGGAAGACATCAAGCCACACTTTGCAGAGTATACCCGGAGGGTGCTTCCGTATTCAAGCTGCACTTGCACAGGTAATTTTCTCTAGTGTTGGTTGGTGTAACTACTCTTCCTACTCACTAGTGATCTGCTTGTATTATCTCATAAGAGATTTTTCTAGTGTGTGATGGTTTTTAATGTTAATAGAAATCCCTAGTGTGTCATTGATATTATCACACCATGGAGGATCAAGAGCTCCACCGCTCGCGAAGGCTTCTTGGCCTGCCGCCAGTGAAGACTAGACTACCAAGGGTATTTTGAGATGATCGGGCCATAGGAAACTGATCTCGAACCATCTCCGAGAGGAGAACATTTGATTCTGTAGGAACCAACCATTGTCTACCTCGGAATGGAAGCTCTTGGTCCTTATAACCCTCCGATCACAGATCTATCAACGCGCATCATCGTACAAGTTAAACCTTACGAGCGTCAGGCAGTGTCATAAGTAGCAATGGAGACAAATGATGCTACTTATTCAGGGAATTCTTATACTCCCTCTACAGTTGTCACCACAGGGGGTTATCTGCCTCCCAACCAACCATTGTCGGTCCATACCACCATGGTCTCGACCGCCTCTACCTCGGGCAATGGTCTGATTCTGTCTATGGTGACGATCACTGCTCCTTTCACCCAGAGTGTGTCAGGCCCTCCGTTCTCATACGGGATGCCTGGCTTCAATACGAACTCTGTCCTTTCCTACTCTACTCTACAGAATTTAGGTCTAGGGGCAAGGAGCTCTAATGCTCCTTTGCAAGGATCCATGGGGGGCACTTCAGCTCCCTATAACACTTTCCCTTATGCAGGGGGTCATATACCTCCTTCATCCCCTTTGCTCAGCGGTGCTCACCAGCACTCTGTCGGGCAGGGGTGATTTTAAGAACCCCCCCTAAATTTATATGTATAATAAATGGGCGAATCCCCATGATACATAGGAAAAATTGAGGGCTATTTTATCAATAATATAAAATGTATATATAATTTTTTGGCGAATATTTTAGTCAATTATATAATCTTGTAAAATATTGGTGAATATTTCACTGAATTATAAAATCTTATAAAATCACTAATTCTTCTAGTCAAGGATCCATAATATTTGGTGGATGAAACCCCTTTAAGGTCATATTAGACCATAACATACCCCTCTTTAAAGGGAATATTGATGCAAAAGCATTAGCAAATTGGTCCAATAACTTGCTTGATGGCATCTCAATGATGCTGAGAAGATCGAGCTCACAATAGTGCATCCTTAAGGTATGGTGGGAAGACCACAATGAAGTGTGAGGAGCATGATGAGCCCATTGTTACTTGGAACAACTTCATGAATGCAATGCATGGGAAATATTTCCCTATTCAACATGGAGA
>JASDQU010377719.1:0-11343 GCA_032191745.1 Picea mariana | reverse complement strand
TGGATCTCGGTAGGCTGCTAGATATGGTTGTTGGGCTCCCGTACTATTTTTCTTTCTCTCTATCACAAAACTCACTTGTACCACCATTTCGAAACATACTCGCAGTGATGATATGGCAGCTCTGGCTAGGACTACTGCGTCTGGTTTCCCTAATCAAACGCTCCATACCTTAGAAAGGTGCATCTGGGTTACTACTTAAAATTCCCAAAGGTGCGTCTGGTTTACCTAGTCAAATGCTCCATGTTTGTTGTGTGCCTAGGTTTATTCCTTATATATTTGATATTTATTGGAGGTTACGGGTATGTGTTGGTATATTGCATGTTGTAGTTTTAATGGATCAAGGTCATGTTGTAGAACCCGCGATTTGTCTTTTATTAGACAAATTCAATGCTTTTGTATTATTTACGTAATTAACCAACAAGCTAAGCAACTTCTAGCATGCTTACTAAATCCCCTCCTTTCAAAATCATATTCGGTATAAACCAACCATGTTTCTATCTCGATATGTCTAGTTGTTGCGGCAGGTTAGTCGCCATTGTTCCATAGCGTTAAGATTCCTTTATTCAGCCAGCCAAGCCCCTGATCCAAACCAAGTATCCCATGAGCCAAGCCCATCCGAGTAGCCTCTTATCCCAGCCAAGCCTAGCCAATGATCCCATCCCAGCTATTCCTGATCGACTATGCAACAATGGTCTCGTATCGACAACAATGATTCCTAGCAATGACTGGTGTTTATGCTAATGTATGGCGTATAATCATCAACTAGTGAATCATCTATAGAAAGCAATAGCCACCATGTTCCCCCATGCAAAAGTTGCTCACAGAAGCAATTTATTCACTGCCTGCCCTAGCCCCACCCCCCACGAGCTGCTATGCAACTTCCTCTAGCAACATGTCTAGCCATCCTCTTGTATAGTGCATCGGGTACATCTCCTCTCTCGGGTATGGAGGAACTCTGGGGTACTTCTCTCGTCATCTAGTGGTAACATTGAACAAAATAGATATGCTCGTAAGTAAACAACATGTCTCAAAGGCTTTTCTGTGGTGGGAAGCAAGTAAACGTGTACAAGGATAGCAAGATCTCTCAAGAGAACTACCTTCGAAAAGCATCAAGTTGTATCGATCAACAAGCGTTTATTTGTTCTCCAAAGTGTCTATCATAGTGTCATACCTTGTGTTGTCCCGTCCATGTGCCATATATCGTCCCGTGTCGGGTTTTCACATAGTCGCCATTCACTGCATGCACCTACCTACCCCCCATGTCATTCAGTGCACGAAGCCATTCACAGAAGCCACTAACAGCACACGAAAAGTTGTTCACAGAAGCCATTATTCAAAGAAAGTCGTTCACCACTCACTTCACATAGTTGATTCGCTCAGATAGTGTGTTCCTTCCTGGGATTCCCCCAGGTCAAAGGGTTTGGGGCCCCCCGAACAGTGTTTTCCTGTTGCCCCAGTTCGTGTTCTGTGGGTTGTGTATCGTTTAAGGTCTGGTCAGTAAGTCGTTAGTGGTCCGGTCATGGGTAACACTTCATGCATGTATGTAGCATGTTTATCATCCTGGGATTGGTCCAGGATAGTGGGGTTTACAGGGGACCCACGTACAATGTTGGCTGGTGCAGATTGTTGAATGCGGACAGAATGCGGATTAAGGGGTGAGGTATGAGGTATGAGGGTATATGGATGAGGATGAGGCTGTAGGGATGAGGTTGTAGGGATAGAGGTAAAGGATGAGGTAAAGGTTGTAGGACTCAAGGTAAAGGATGAGTACCAAGGCTGTAGTTTTCCAAGGATGAGGATGAGGATGAGGGATGAGGTAAAGGATGAGGGAAGAGGATCAAGGGTTGTGTATCCGTCCAGGTCCGGTCTGTGATAAGACATCAGTGGTTCGGTCGTTGGTAACACATCATGCTTCGGAGTATCAGTTGTAGGGATAATCAGTGCACCTCACACGACTTTACTTCTTTCGTCCCCCTGTCTAGCTGAGCAGAGCCAGCATATTATGTGTAATGATCCAATCAGTATCCATCCGTGCACCTAACTCACATTCTTGGTATGGGTTCTGGCTTTCACATAGACTTTCCGTATCTAGACTTCACCGAACATCTTTCTGTAATGGATTGACTGGTTGTAATGGTTGTAATGGCTGTAATGGATTGAACTGAATGGATTAGACAGAACGTGTATTCTTGAACTCCTTCCTCTCTAGTGTTGTACTGTGTGCTTGTGTCGTTTCCATACTGTCCGTTGGCCCACCCTGCTCTGTAGATGGCAACAGTTGTCCGTCCGTAGTCCCTCCCACCCATTCCGGTAGGATGTGGGCAGTTGTCTGTTGGACCCCCCATTGCGGTAAGATGTTTTTCGTCAATCGAATCAATCCATCAATATCTTTCTAGGCAAGCATGGGTCATATGTATGGCTATGACTGGTATGATTGGCAATGACTGGCTCTATTCCCTGGTGTAGTTCATCTCTAGTGTCATATAGGTTGTGCGCCCTTCCTTGGCAGGTTCCTAACGTGGACTAGACTTTAAGATCTAGTATGAGTAATGATTTGTATAGCCACTGTCTATAGTGTATGATCCTCAACGGGTGAATCCTATCTAGCTAGAAAGCATTGGTAAATCTCTCTTAGCTCAAAGGTATCGCTAACATAGCCAGTCACCATGTTCCCATGACACGCCACTCCACTACACGAAGCCGTTAACTTAAGCCATTCATGCACTGCATGAAGCCAATAACATCAATCATTCACATTCGTTGTTAACCCATTGCACACAGAATCCATTCATTCACTGCATGCGCCTAGCCTCGTTTCATTAACAACACAAGCAATGATTGCATTATATAAGTGAATATCAAAAAATAAGCTAAGCACCACCTCACACTCACTAGTTCTTCCTTAACTTTTGTCCCCTTTGTCCTGCCTGTCCGCTTTTATTTCTCTTTCTCTTGGCCAACATCCATTCATCCAATCAATATCCATGCACCTCACACACTCACTCGATTCTGTCTGTTTGATCCGTCCGTTGGCCCACCCCGCTTCGTAGATGTGTGTTGTAGTCCGTCCGTTGTACAACTCCTCTTGGTAGATGTTGGCAATCAATCAATTCCTTCCCATCAACATGTCTGTTGGCACCCCCCATCCTTTTGTGCATCCCTCTCAGAAGACTGTCCTTTTGTGCACCCCTCTCAGAAGACATTCAGTATCGATCAATCAATAACCATCAAGCATCATCCACCTACCTCCCTTCCCATACTAGGACTACCGGAGACCATCACTTGTTTGTCGCATGATCCTTGACAGGTGCATCGTATGTAAGCATTGTTGATTCATCCCTCCCTTCAATTCATTCGACGTAGGAACCATGTGTTCTGTATCGATAAGTGAGTTCAAGATAGAGGGTATCAAGGTAGAGGTCGAGGGTCAAGTTCTAGGGTCTATTTCACCGACTGTATCAACTATTGAATCGAGTGCATTGAAACCTAGCATTGACACTTGTATCGAGTACATGCATAAACACCTGGATGAGTACCAATATCGACTCCTATATCGAGTGATCAACACCTGAATCGAGTACCGACATGAGTGCATTGACACCTGGATCGACAACAGGGTATTGACAATGACCTTCTGACTGTGCCTCACTCACTCACTTCACTCATTCAATCCCGTATTGTCCCGTATCGTGTAGGGTGGATGTGGCATGTGGTTAGGGTAATTGATGTGTGGAAATGGTTTATGATGGGCAATGCGTGTATGCATCGACTATCTGCAAAGACTCCGATCGAGTGCATCGACTTCCAGCATCAACTATTGGCTATCGGCAATGACCTTTTGTCTGTCTATGATTGGTTATTGGATGACCCTGTGGCAGTGACAAAAAACCTTGCTATGAGACTGGCTATGTGAAGTCTGATCTCCAACTATGTGTAGGGCATAAAGGCTATGTGGGTTGCTCTATGTGGAGTATCTGTAGTCCCTAATGTTTCATATATGTGAGGTTAGTACCATGTGTTTGGTAGCAAAGTTCGAGGTCTATGGTTTATTGAGATCGAGGTTCGAGGGCTTTGTAGGGTGTTTCAAGGTAGAGACCATAGAGGGTCAAGTTCTTGGAAGAGTTCTTGGGTCGATTTCGAGGTCTCGGTCTAGATCAAGGTCAAGGGCTAGGGTTGGGTCTAGTTC
The DNA here is from genome assembly GCA_032191745.1 of Picea mariana. NCBI lineage: Eukaryota > Viridiplantae > Streptophyta > Pinopsida > Pinales > Pinaceae > Picea > Picea mariana. Next base: position 7,157 of record JASDQU010377719.1, on the reverse strand, counting down.
AAGGTCTAGGTTCTAGGGCTATGGTTCCGTCGAGTAGGTTTGGGTGCTATGGTTAGATCTCCTGGTTAGGTCTTCTCCCTGCTAGGTATCCCTCTTGGCTAGTCTTCATTTGTCCGTCCGTGGGACCACCATCTCGGTAGATGTTTTATCTTGTCTGTGGGACCGCCAATCTCTCAAGATGTTATCAATCAATTACTATACGGGAAACACTCACCACCCTCCTCCCTGACTAGCATTCCTTCCTAGCGTGAATGAGACCATGTGGCGATGATCCTCAGGTGCATCATAAATAATGATCATGCATCAAATCGAGTTGGTAGTAACTCCTGTTCTGTAGGGTAATTGAGTTCGAGGTCGAGATCGAGTTCGATTTCTCTGTAGGGGTGAGTTCAATTTCTCTGTAGGGTAGGGGGCTGAAATCGAGTTCGAGGTGGAATTCAAGATAGATTTTGAGCGCTATGTTTTTGTCGAGGTAGAGGGTCAAGTGTCGAGATCTATGTACGGTTCAAATGTCGAGATCTATGTACGAGGGCTATGACTGCCTCCACCCAAGTATCCAAGCCAAGTATCCCATCTCAAGAGCCCAGCAGCTATGACTAACTTACTATGACTGGCTTACTATGACCTTCTTGCAATGACCGGCTACCAATGACTAGAAATACGACCAGCAATCAGCTGACCTTCTAGAAATAACCTTATTTCTGGGAATGACTATTGGCTATGAAAGACTATAGGCTATGACCTTCTGGCTGGCGATGATCGGAAATGATGTATGGCGGCTATGATGTCTGTTTGGCAATGACTGGCAATGATTCGCTATGTATGGAAAGAGTATGAACCTCAAATGTGGAATCATCTATGCAATGCCTCATCATAGCATTCATTCAATAAGGTGGGAGCTTCTGGGTAAGCCCGGTCCCGAGGAACATGGGGAAAAGAGAAAGCGAGCAACCGGTGGCTATTATTTCCTTACCATTATTTCCAAGGCAAGATCGAGCAAGACACCTTCGGCAAGCAACTACAAGTTGTATTGTTCAGTTGTAAGTGTTATTTCAAATCATACAGTCGGTCCATAGAACTGGACTAGGTTCTGCCTTTCCACTATGGTGGATATCACTTGATATATGAGTCTCCAGTTCCAACGCGTACTTCTAAAACCCTTTCAGGGAATCTGGATCGGATTACCTTGAAAAATGACCTCATAATGTCCTTCAACAAAAGAATTCTTACTCTTCTAAACAGTCTCCTTCCTCAACCCGAACAAATACATATATATAAAAAATTACCTCTTCTTACTTTGAAAGACAACAAAGATAGCCCACTATTTTCTCTATTTTTAGTGATCTTATTTAATTGATTCTGGTCATGTCCTGCTTAAGAATATCCGGCTTGAAAGTTTCACTGGGTTGGGATAACCAGCGAAAGTAAGGTCCTAGTCTTGAGCTCTTCCTTACGTTTTCTTGCTTGACATATGAGTGAGACTGGGAGAGAGCATCTTTGTTCATTCTAGCTAACAACATACAATACAAGAACAAGGGTTTGAGGAATCAAAATCAAGAACGAGGAAAGAAGACCTTGAGTGAGATCTCTTTTCACTCACAGGTTTTTGGATCAGTCAGCAAAGAAAGTATGAAAGGGCAATACCATGCCTGTAATCTATGTTCTAGTGCTAAAAAGGCAGGCTTTGAGCGGAATAGATCTAAGGAGGGTTTTACCTGACTTACACCACCTTCCCTTCACCTTCGTTCCTTCTTAATGAAGTGAATTGCGAAGTAAGATGGTAACTAGTTCACTATAGAGACTTCAAAGAAGAGGTGATTTTTTTCTTCGCTCCTTGGTAGGCAAGTACAAGTAGAATAAGAGTTCCCCCGCTGATATCCCTGTAGAAGAAGCACTTATTTGGTTCCCAAGCATGCTCCTTCTCATGTGGAGGTTAGAGGTTCAGTAGGGGAAAAGGTTGAATCCTTGATTTCTGCCGGGGCGAACCTGATGAATGATTGTGGTTGGTTTTGTCCGTCCATAGAAGAGAGAGATGAAACAAGCGATCGATTAATTCGTCATCACACGCATATTTTTGGGCCGATGGTAAGAATATTCTTGCATTGGTGGGTCCCCTTCTAACAGTGGTCATCCCCAGGAGCATCATCCCCTCTGAACCACCTTTTTTTTCTATTGTCGTTCCATTCATTAGCATCGTTACCATTACTCCAATCTTCCAAACCCATTGAACAACCTCGTCCAGGGCTCTTTGACTCCATCGATCAGGAAGTTACGACAAACACTCGCAGTATCGAATGACTAGTTTTTAGGCATGGTTCCCGCGAAGAAGGAAGTGGAGAACAATAAGACTTGAATTACATAACTTATTATCAAAGGTGGATAATTGGGACGAGTGTAGCATCATACATGGGAGCATGATACCTTTATTCAAAAGCATGGGAACTTTCAAGCTTGAGTCGTAGGCGGGACCACCCTTATATAGGTTGAAACTTCTACTCACCTGCATGCATACCTCGACTTGGAGATTCTAGCTCACCCTTCAAAAATGGGGGTGAAACGTTGGAATCCTAAAGCAATGGTATGAAATCAAACAACTCATATATTCTCTCTTGGAGCCATCTAATGTTATTCCAAATCTGCATCCATTTTGTATCAGGCTCTTGCTTTTCATAATAATAAAGGTCATATCTATGCTTTTGGGTTCCATATCTTGTGCACTGGTTAGATCTTGTGTTTGCATTCAGTTTATCTTCAAATCTGAGCTTAATAACTAAATATAACCCTAAGGCCGAAACTTGAGATTCCAACCTGCACACAGACACAAACAAACAAGTAAATCAAAGGTCAGCTAGTGTTCCAAGAGAAAAAATTGTCTTGGGAACATTACAGGTCTACCAAAGAAATTCGAGATGATTGTTACAGCCATCCTTGAATCCAAGGATCTGTCCAATTTTTCCACAGATGAGCTAATGGGTTCTCTATTGACACATGAGACTCGACTACATCTAGAAGATGAGTCAATAGCCAACACCTTAAAAACTCAATTCTCATTTTGCAAAGGGAGAGGCAGAGGTAACAGAGGAAAAGGGAGAATTCCAAACACTTAGCACTCACGTGAAGGTCACACCTATCAAAAAAGGAATCAGAATTATCAACCTCAAAGAGGTAGAGGGAGGAGATCAAATGACAAATAAAGCATACAATGCTATTACTGCAAAAAGTATGGACACTATGAATATGAATGCAGGAAGAATCAGGCAGATCAACACTCAGGCAAAGCACATGTCTCAAATCATGAAGGAGACACCTCTAGTGGGATGTTTCTTTCCTATAACAAGACTGAAGAACAACACCAGGATCTTTGGTTGCTGGACAGTGGACAATCATATGACAGGTAAAAAAGAATTATTTTCTTGCATTGATTCTTCTCTTTCATCAGATATTACACTTGGAGATGACTCTTTATTTAAAGTTCAAGGCAAAGAAACTTTACCTATTTTCACTAAACAAGATGTAAAGAAAGACATAGATGATGTCTATCATGTTCCATATCTGAAACATAATCTCTTAAGTGTAGGACAACTAATTGAACATGGCTATAAGGTACTTTTTTAAGGAGACTCGTGTAAGATATATGACAAAACCCCCAACAGACAGTTGATTTATGAAACCCACATGACTAGAAACCGAATGTTTCCCCTATCCCTTGGAACTACAATTCTGACTCAATCTTCTGCACACAGTGCATCCACCCCCAATGAAACTATGATTTGGCATGAAAGATTTGGACATCTACCCTTTCAAAGTCTAAGCCTTCTACATAAGCACTCCATGGTCAAAGTTATACCTATCTTCAAAGAGAAAAATTCCCCATGTGAGTCTTGCATTCTTGGAAAACATAAGAGAACTAGTTTTCCACGGTCCCCCACTCAAGCCAAGCAACACCTAAAGCTGGTTCACACTGACCTCTATGGACCAATGCACACAAAGTCAATAGGTGGAAACTTTTATTTTCTAACGTTATTGACGATTTCAACAGGAAAATATGAATCTATTTTCTCAGACACAAGGCTGAAACTTTTTCAAAGTTCAAAGAGTTCAAAGTTGACGCTGAAAAACAGAGTGGAAAATATTTAAAAGTTCTCAGGTCCGATGGAGGAGGAGAATACAACTCCAAAGAATTTGCACATTTCTGCAAATCACAAGGCATCATCATGCAAACTACAGCCAGGTATACTCCACAACAAAATGGAGTGGTTGAAAGGAAAAACCAGACTATAATGAACATGGCAATGAGCCTTCTCAAAGAGAAGAGTATGTCGAATTTATTTTGGGCTGAAGCTGTAGCATGTTGTCTGTCAGCAAAAGTATGCAGCAGACGTCATTAAAAGATTATGCATGGAAAACTGCAATCCAACAGAAACTCCTACACCCCCAGGCACAAAATTGAGCAAGCAAGATGAAGGCCCTACAGTGGATTCTACTTTATACAAAAGTTTAGTAGGCAGTTTGTTGTATCTTATAGCAACTAGGCCTAATATTATGTATGCAGTCGACTTTGTTTTCAGGTTCATGGAATCTCCCAAAGATTCTCAATGGAAGATGGCGAAAATGATTCTGAGATATGTTGCAGGCACTCTTAATTTTGGTTTATGGTACTCTCAGTCTAAAGATAATCATCTTTCTAGTTACACTGATAGTGATTTTGCAGGTAGCCTAGATGACTAGAAAAGCACCTCGGGGTATGCTTTTCATCTAGGCACGAATCGGATTTCTTGGGCATCAAAGAAGCAACCCATTGTCTCAATATCGTCTGCGGAGGCAAAGTATGTCGCTGCTACCTCAGCTTCATGTCAAGCTGTGTAGTTGCGAAGACTATTAAATGACATGTCATATACAGAAAAGGAGCCAACTCCTATCTTCTATGACAATACTTTCACAATTGCCTTATCCAAAAACCATGTTTTTCATAAGAAAAGAAAGCACATTGACACTCTCTTTCACTTCATACGCGAGCTAGTCAATAATGGTGAAATAGCACTACAATTTTGTGGCTCACGAGATCAGCTCGCAGACATTTTTACAAAGCCATTAAGAAAAACCGTTTTTTATTTTCAGAGACAACACTTGGGCATTATCAATGCTGATGTTTGTAACTGTTGAGTTTAAGAGGGAGTGTTAGTTATAACTATAAGTTCAACAGTATGTGACTGTACACTGCCAATTGTTCTGGTCAGTTGTATCAGTCATTAGGATCCGTTCCTTTGTTTCTTGATTCAGTTTCTTCTTTTCCCTATATAGCTCTAGACTATTAGCTAATACAAGAGCTCGCTCTGTATATTCTCGTTCCTTGTTCTGTCTACTCTATTTCTTGTTTTCTTGCACAGTTTCTTGTTTTGTCAATAAGTACACAACTAACTATGATGACCTCTCTATAACCCATATGCCTACTTCTATGCTTTTGGTAAAGAGTGAAACTCCATAAAAAGAAAAACCTCTAACTTACGAATATCTCAAGGATTTTAAGTAATGCTTATAGGGTAAGTATCAATTCTCCTTGGATTGATGAGCCCCAAAGAAAAATACCAAGTCCCAAGCCAAGAAAGTATCTCAGTTGTACGCCTGACTGAGAATGAGTAATGATAAGAAAGTAACTAGAGAGGGAATGAAGCATAGGGAGAGGTCTTTAAGTAGACATTCTACATTCTCCTTACAAGACATGCGAGATGAGAGAAACGTGTGGTTTCTAAATTGGTTGGTTTATTTCCCTACAAATGGCGCGTAGCGACATGAGGATTGATGGAAAAGAAATGCAATGTAGCAGCTGCTCCGCTCTAGCTGGTTGATACCTTCGTTCCCGTTTCAATCACTTACTTCGCTTGAACATTTCCCACCCCGGAACTAACTTCAAGTTTCTTTTTCTGCAGAAACCATTACCCCTGTATCCGGTATGTCAAAAGATGCTACCTTTTCCATAGATTAAATCACTATTATTTCTTCAGTTTCTTTGGGTTGTCTTTGTGCAAGTAAGAGGGCATGAGGGGATAGAGGTTTCGGAATAACTTTATGATATACAGCTAGGCACTCGACCAATAATTTTCTTGTCGAGATCATGGACACCCACCTTTTGCAACAAATTTTATCAACACAAATCACTTTAGCTCATTTATTCTCCCTTTCTCCTTTATAATTAAGGGGTGCGACCAACTTTCTTTCTAGGAATGAGAGAGAAAACAGGAAGCTCCTAGCTGACAAGTCAAAGGTGAGTTCGGCCTTTTTTTGGCCTGGATCTGGTAAGCAGAAAGTGCTTAGGGTGATACATAGTACAGGGGATTCATAAATCAAGAGCTGGACTAGACCGACTTTCTTCTTCAGTAAGAGCCAATATGGATTTGGGTGGACTTATTCAATAAGAGCAGATTATTTTCCGATATGGCAGAAGCAACAATGTTGCGGAGTATGAGGCACTCACTAACTCATTCTGTTTATCTACATAGTAGTTGAATACACTCTTCTTATGAGTGGGTGTGACATCCATTTGTTTCTTACTATGAGACACAACCATTACCCCTCTCTCCAAACTATAAGGGTCAGGACCTTACTGGGTTGACCGGCGCAGGAACTCACCTACCTTCACTTCACTCCAGGTGAATTCCATTTGTTTTTTAAATAATAGATTTTATCATATATTGCTAAATACTGCGATTACCAAGCTAATTCCATTGTGTTTCTTAAATATGTTATCTGGTGCCAGCTTCTTAAGGGCAAGTAACATATTGACTAATGCATGTTTCCACACACTTTAAGCTCCTAAACTTGGATGCTCACTTAGAGAAAGTAAAAAAGTGCCCTTATATATAAAGGGGAGTGGCAGTTATCCCCCGAAGGAATACGAGTGCCATACTCGTTAGTTGGGCCAGTCAACCTGTACAATAGGATGTTGGGCTAATAATATTTCAACCAAACCTTCTGCTAGTTGTTGGGCTGGATATTGACCTCCAGAGCTCGTTCGCGGGGTGATAAGTCCTCCCTTGTGCTGCGATTGTGTTGGTCATCCCTTTCGCTAGTTCGTGTAGAAAATCCAGGTCCTATCAGCAAGACTTCTTGGCCTGTCTTTGACCAAGCAAAGTCACTAAGTTTTCTGCTGTCATAAAATG
>JASDQU010377717.1:813-11315 GCA_032191745.1 Picea mariana | reverse complement strand
AAATGATTATAATTGCTCTATTATTGATTCACCCCCCCTCTCAGTAATCCAACAATTTATACTTTTATGTAGCTTCCTCAAGGGGTTACCTTCTAACCATCTTAAACCACTTTCCTTATTTTAGGGCTAACCCACTTCTAACCACTTGTCCACTTAGTAATTTCTCCATTAACTTCATTATTTAAATAATTTATTTTGTATCCACTTTGACTTATAGTACACTCATCACTTCACTTTATTATTTAAATAATTTCTTCTTTGCAACCACTTTGACTACTTTGACCTTTTGGGGATTCTAGATGACTCATGAGGGTTCTCCAACTTCACATGGCCATAAATCTCTAACCATGAGGAGTTATGTGACATTCCACATACCACCAGAAATGGAATGACATGTACTATCCATCTAGAATAGTCTTACCTTCAAATATATTAAAACTCATACCATTATACATCAAACAAACTTGGGTCCATTAACCAAACCTTTGTTCTACCGAAATTTTCTACCAGACTTTCTTCAAGGGTTGACATCAATGAAAACCAACACAAATAATAAAAAATCTCTCCCTTTGGCATTGATGGAAACACTCTGATGCAATACTGAAGTCATATCACTCATGCTCCCCTTGTGACCATTGGTCCCCCTGGAACCATGCCTCTGTGCTCTTTCTCCAAGCATTTACCTTTGGATCTGATAAATATCCCCCCCTTTGTCATCAATGGAAAAGGTATCTTTCCATCCGGGGCTGCTCCCCATCACTTAACTCTTCCTAAAACTAATCTCCCAACCTGAAATGTCCTCTTTATGGTGCTTCCTTGTGTAAATATAAGACATATAAGATAAGCATTCAAAAAAATTCATTTTGGAGTAGAAATTACTCTGAGTCTCTGGCAAAGATACTCAAAGGCTTCCCTTGGAAACGGTTTTGTAAATATGTCTGCCACTTGTTCTTTTGTGCCCACATATTCAACTAAGATGTTCTTCTCTGCAACATGTTCCCATATAAAGTGATACTTTATTGGAATGTGCTTCATCTTGGAGTGCATCATCGGGTTCTTTGAGATATTGATGGTGTGTGTATTATCACAATAGATCGGAATAGGATCATCATACTCAGCCTGTATATCTGTCAAAGTTTGTTTCATCCATAGAACCTGAGTACGACATCATGCTGCTGCAATATACTCTACTTCAGTTGTAGATAAAGATATTGATTGTTGTTTCTAAACACTCACCCAAGTAGAACGTTGCTCCATTGGTGCTTCATCGGTCATCAATGCAACCTACCCAATCTGCATCTATGTAGGCAATAAGTGATAGATCCTTTCTTTTTGGATACCATAATCCAAACTCTTTTGTTCCTTTGAGATATATGAAAATCCTCTTCACTGCTAATACATGTGATTCCTTTGGTGCTGCTTGAAATTGTGCTACCTGTCCAACTTCCTACATTACATGTGTTCTGGATGTTGTCAGATATAGTAAGCTACCAATCATTGATCTGTAAAGCCTCTGGTCTATAGACTTTGAATCATCATCTTTTCTCAACTTGCAACTGGTTTTCATAGGAGTGGTAATTGGTTTGCAATCTTCCATTCCAAACCTCTTTATCATTTCTATGATATACTTAGTTTGAGAAATAAAAATTCCTTGGTTACTTTGACGTATCTGAAGACCTAGAAAGAAGGATAGGTCTCCAAGTAATGAAATTTCAAATTCATTTTGCATATCCTTTGCAAATTTCTAGCTTAACATGTCATCATTACTTCCAAAAATAATATCATCAACATAAACTTCAATTAATAAAATACTATCTTGAGTTACCTTGATGTAGAGTTTGTTGTTTGCACTTCCTTTTCTGAACCCTGCCTGTTGTAAATATTTATCCAGTCTAGAGTACCATACTGTAGGAGCATGTTTTATACCATATAAGGCATTCTTCAATTTTCACACATAACCTACGTTCTATGAACACTAAAATCCTTCTGGTTGTTCAATGTAGACTTATTCTTCAAGTTCCCCATTTAGAAAATATGATTTCACGTCCATCTTATACACTTTAATATTCTTGGAGCATGCATAAGCTAAAAGAAATCAGATTGCTTACATTCTGGAAACTGGGGAAAATGTCTCTTCAAATTCGATTCCTTCAACTTGTGTGTATCCTTTACATACCAATATAGCATTATTCCTTGTAACATGTCCATCTTCATTCAATTCATTTATGAAAACCCACTTTGTGCCAATCACATTCTTATTCTTTGGTCTTGGAACCAATTCCCAAGTGTCATTCTTCTCTATTTGATCCAATTTTTCATCCATGGCCTTATTCTAGAATTCATCCTTGTTGGCCTCTTCAAAAATATTTGGTTCAATCGTAGATAAGAGTGCTAGGTGCATTTGTTCTAGTGAACGGATTCTTCTTCTAGTCTCAACTCCTACATCCTTGTTTATGATAATCTGATCTAAAGGATGATTCTTTTATACTCGTTTGTTAGGTGTCTTTGGAGGAACTTGTTGAACTTTCTCTTCTACTTCTGTTTGATCTTCTTCATCTTCATCTTCTACTTCTTCTTCATCTTATGCTTCTTCTTTGTAAATTTGTTCCACTGATTCATTTTATTCTTCCTTTGATTCTCGTCCACCTGTTTCATCAATTGTTACATTGATGCTTTCCACAACTTTGTTCAATCTCATATTGTAACACTTGTATGCTTTCATTGTACTTGAGTAACCAACAAGTACTCATTTTTCCACACGAGAGTCAAAATTTCCCATTCTGCCATCTTCTCTTTTGATGTAGCATTTTCTTCCAAATATTCTGAAGTGCTTCACATTTGTTGTTCTTCCTTTCCATAGCTCGTAGGGAGTTTTGTCATTGTTGTTTCTAAGAATTACTCTGTTTTGAATGTGAACTGTTGTATGCATTGCATGTGTCCAAAAAATATTTGTCAATTTTGAATCCATTAGCATTGTTAAGCCATTTCCTATGTAATTAACATCCATAATGTTCATTTGTCTCTTGTTAGAACAAGTATAATTTTGAGCTTTTGAACTTTAGATTTTGCCTCTTAGAAATAATTTTTTTTACCCAAAAAGCACAAAACTTAGAGAATTGCCTTTTAATTTTAAAATAAATTCATTGGTCGTTATTTATCAATAAGGCACTTACAATATCTATCGTCGATGAGTTACTCTAATTTGATCAAACGGTCCTAATGATTTCCGAAGTTCAGAAGTTGCCTGAGTTTTAAAAGAAAATATTTAACGGTCGCTTCGGAGCTTCACGCTTTGTGTGTGCCAAGAAATATAAACAGAAAAAACCCCGAAGAACCGAAATCCCAAAGATAGTTCCTCACAATAATTCTTTAAGGACTTATGGATGAGTCATAAGACACGTATTTTAAAAATATTTTCTTGTGCTAACACGCGGCACTTATTTTCGATACTTTCGTCAGATGATTCATATGTTTTCAAGTGACATGTGTCTCCTTTATTTTCTTGACACATCATCAAGAATGACGCCATCTCTTCCACGTCACTCTGGGAGATTGCCCTTCGGAAGTTTTAACAAAGACTGAGTTCACAAACCGCCGAAGTATCAAAGCACCGAAATAATTACAAAATCAAAAAATGTTTTAAAAAGTTAATAAAACATTTAATAACTTAGGTTAATCATGATTAAATATTAATTAATTACTCTGTAGTTTCGGACTTTGAGAGATTTCCATCCTGTCACATCCAAAACTTCTAAAAGTTGAACCGTCGAAGTATTAATGACATTTATGATTGACTAAGGTTAATGATTTCAATAAAGATTGTGAATCACCAGGTAATAAATTCCATTAAGTTTTTAATAAATTCTTCGTCAGTAGATCTATACAAAGACCGATAGACTTTATGAATAAATCTCTTCAAATTTCAAAATCATTTTACCATTTTCAATTAACGGTTTTTCATTCAGTGAAGATCTTACAGACTTCTCTTGTTACAGGAAGGCTAATTTTATTTCCTTAAGGATTATGGCACCACAAAACGTTGCAAGGAAGCTTGATGGATCATGTGATGATTCCAATCTAAATGAATATGTTATATCATACACAACATTGTGATTCACAGACGCCATTATGTCCTAGAAGCAGGTTTATGATATTTTAGAGAATGATATTATTAACTATCCAGACAACTCTACCGAGGAAGACAAGGAGTCCTTTTCAGCCAAGCTTAGATTGGTAGCATGGTCAAAACTGCATAAGATTGTTGCACCTCCTAGAATTATACCCTACAATGATATGATAAATTTGGATTTGGAACATATCGACATCCAAACCAAAAGCATCATCAACCACCAGAATACCATCGTCAGATATTTTTGACCGGAGAATCTACAAGTAATGTATAATCTTTCACCTACACCCAAATATACTTACAATGCAGCATTTCTTCTAGATTTTGAGAGAAAATAATTCACTCAATATGATAGAAATGGTCATGATATAATCAAGACCTAGTGGGGCATAAAGAAAAATTCAAAGCCGACGCTCATGGTATGTATTCCACGGTGTCTTTAGATGCTCATATGTTGTATATAGCCATGATGCATTGTCATCTATTTGGGAATAAGAACCCTACGCATTTCTTAGTTGAGTGGGGAGCCATAATGAATGAAGTAGCTCAGGGTTATACCTTCAATTGGGCTAAAATGCTATCTGATAATTTGGCCAAGGAAATTGTTGAATATTAATCATCAAAATCAAAATGGAAACATGCTCCTTTTTACATGTTAGCGTATATTATGGATGCCATTTTTTTCATGACCCCATTCCCCGTGGTGAACTAGAGTTGGACTCAGGCCAGTTATGAGCCAATACATTTTTACCACTCTAAATTATGGGAAGAAAATGCCAAAGATTTCTTTTATGAAATCTGTCACAGAGTAGTAGTACATGTTCACATAGCTATCTATGGTCACCCGCCGCCCAGAATTTCAGAAAAGATTATGGGGAACTTAGGAACACTTGAAGACTGGTTTATTGAGGAGAATTTATCCTACATTAGAGTATTTGGTTCTTCCATTTCTCCTCATGCCCTTCCATATTTTTTACCCAACTGGTTGGTGTGCAGAGAAGTGGCATACCAAATAGTAGCATGAGGCATCAACAAGGAATTGAAAGCAGCTCAGAAAAAAGTTTGGCCAACTTTTCCCATTCAAGTTGGTATGTTCACATTGTTATATTTTGGTCATTCTAAAGTCGAGGCTACATCCCTGGAATATGTCAAGCTAGTTGAAATTGAATTCAAGAAATATGGTCCACATAAGATAGTGGAGAATCATTTGGCTCAATACAACATGAAGCGATACATCCATGAGGATTCTCCTTATGATGAGATGTTCAGGTGAGTTAGATATTATGAAGAAGTTCAAAGTAGATTCCAGACTGTGCCTCCTAACCAACAGGTTGGTTTCCTCAGCTTTCAAAAGCATAGACGAAAAAATTTACGAAAGATATTTCAAGGAGATTCAAAACCCATGCCTTCTTCACAGGAAGCTAAAACCACAGGATCTGAGCCAAATTTCTCCACTAAGAACAAATTTGAAGAAGTCCCAAAAAGTCCAGAAAGGTTATTTCATGAAATAAAAACATCACTGTCAGGTCTGAATAATCAACAAGTATTAGCTTGGTTTGAAGCTTTCATGAATCAGGGACAAGTTGTTCCTCATTCAACGCCAACTACTCTTGTTGGCACCCCAAATACAATAGGTTAGGAACATTCCACAACAATCATGTATCCTATCACATCATCAACCCCTTTACAGACCAGTTTTGGAAAAACTAATTCAGAGTTCATTCATGTTGGTGATCTTACTCCTATATTATCTAAAGAGATTCCTCCCTCAAGTTTCTTTTTCAGCAAGAAATGAAAGGCTATTGTAAAAATATAATCTCACAAAAAGGATGGAGTAATCATTAAAAGGAAAATATTGGTGTATGATGGGAAAGACCAAGATGATCCTAAGTTTGCAAAAGAAGTTGCAGATTCACTAGGGGATTTTTCCACTGTCAATCAATGGTCAGTGGACAATTTAACCAAAAAAATGAAACATAAATGTCTCTTGGTAGAGAAATTGTAGAATGAGATACATAGTACAGAACAGACTATTATAAGCAGAATGAATCAAGACATTGAACAAATCAGGGCTAGTCATCAGTATCAAATGAAGTAGTTATAGGATAATCTTGAGCTTCTCTACTAGATTTCACAGAGTAGCAAAGGTTTGATAGCTTAGTGGGACAATTTGATTGAACAGTTGTAGACCAAATTGGCCCTAACATAGAACACAACAATAGATATTATTGCCTTCAAAACACAAGCATCGAAAATGAATGAGAAGCTGGAAGTTGTTCAACAGGAGTTATAACAAAAGGTAAATGCTATCCAAAAATGCTATCAGGTAATAAATCTTTCTCTGAAAAGTATTTATGTCAAGGAAAAAGATGCCTATGCATCTAGGTATAAGTTTTATGAATTTATCATATGGAGGTAGAAAGCTAATATCCCTAGTCTTGCCACTTTCGCACATTTTGAACAAGTGAAAGGTGAAATGGCCCTGAAAGTCTGGGAAACAAATCAGGAGCAAAGAAAGAAAGTTTCCAGAGAGGTAAATGAGGCTTTTCTAGAGGGATTATCTTCAGTAAATAAAAAGTTGATTAAATTTGAAGGAAATAATATCTCAGATTCATTGGGACAGATTGAAATAGAAATGAACCAACAAAGCTCCAGGAAGAACAAGGAAAATATTCATTTGGCCATCCAACAGCTAAACCAAATCGATTTACTCAAAATCAATGAATTGTTGGTAAATCCAAGTTTAGAGTATCAAATCACAGTCCAAGAAGTGAACAAGATCCAGGAGAAGTTTCCACAAGTACAAAATAAGATGTTCACCTTTGAATTGAATGAGAAGATTGATCTTTCGAGATTTGTGGTAGCATTGATAAACATGTGCACCCAATTCAATGAATAGAGAAAAGAAAGTGTAGTTGTGAGAAAATGAAAGAACATACACAATGTCCAATTTATCCGTTGGTACTCTCCCTCTCCTGACTCACCACCTACACTTCCCCTCTCTCTACATGACACTTGTCCCCACATCATCCTACTCCTGAAAAATTACTCTTCCCCATTACTGTTAGCCATCCCATAACAAGCTAGCTCTGAGCTACTTGTCCAATTACCACCCCCATATCTTCAACTACAATTATGTATCCTAGTAAACGCATTCGAAGGGACAAATTGTAACAAAATCAAATGACAAAGATAGTAAGCCAATGATTGTGGTGTCCTTAATGGAAATTTGTACCCAATTCAAAGAACAAAGGAAAATGAGTGCATCTGTGAGAAAATGAAGAGACTGATGAAGTGGCAGCATATCAAATCAAATCTCAACAATATCTTGATGTTGTTATTTCATTTAGATTGTATTATATTTTTAGGCAGATATTGTGGGAAGTCCAACGGTTTTCAGTTGAGACATTTTTTGTATAAATAAATAGATTTTAGATCTATTCGAGGCTGCTTCTTGCCGAATGTAAAAGAGAAAACTTTTTTGAATATCAATACAAGTGCAGACAGAGATTCTAAGTTTCGTTCAATTTGAGTTATGTGTTTCCTCTGTGTTTCCATCTCTCTGAATTTCTTTTTGTAGTTCTTGAAAAGTGAATGATTACAATTTAGTACTAAATCTACTATGATCATAATATATTAGAAGTTCATTCAGTAAAAAATTGTACTCTGTTATTACTGTCAGTAAAACAAGACCTGTGACCTCTATGAATTACTATATTTTTATCTCCTTTCAAGGGTGCATCTTCTACTTTTCTTCTACTGCAAACAAGGTTTTATCTATAATTTATACCTGACTTTATTTTAACAGTTTTGTAAATATTTTCTACATCATTTGACATTATAATTGTGACTCAGATAACGAGATACAGCATTTGTACTATCTTATCATTAATTTCATTTAAATATTATTTCTTAGAAAACTGAAGGTAGAAAAAAGCACTCATAAAAACACTTCATTTAAAATCTTTGATGCCTAACATTATTATTTGAGCCTTGGAATCAATATCAGGAACAACATCTCTGAAACACTCTCTGAACCAATATATGAATCAATGCTCTCATCCACTATCATATATTTGTTCAAACCTGCTAAGTGTTCTTACAAATCCATCTCTGTCCATATTGTCCATGACTCTACCTCACAATTGTCCATAATGTTGACCCATTTATTACTATACTATCATGAAGTCTTCACTACTACAACTATCAAACTGTACTTCTTCTAACTGACTACTCTGGATCTATCTACTCAAACTCTGCAAGTTGCTCGAAGGATGGTTCTTTGGTCTATCATAGCTATCACATAGACTCCTCCTATCTAATATTCATGTTACCTAGGAGTCTCTAAGTCACATGGCTCGGAACAATTCTTTCTCTGATATGTATTCATCATCATCTTCATTGGTAGATTTATCATCTCTATGAGCTCTGATTTCTTTCTTTCTGTCTGTGGATTCATCTTTCACAACAATGCCTGAAAGTACAATCTCTTGAACATGTTCCTTATTTACCTGTCCTTCTTTTCGTTCATTTATTTTCCAAACCATTTTGTATCTGACATCTTTCTTTTTCTTTGTAGAATTTTATTCATCTTGTTTTATTGTCAATCTTGCGACCTATGGGACCTGGTCTTTGCTCACCTGTTCTTCATTTTTTATTATCCATACTTTCTTATATCTGATATCAGTGTTCTCTTTCATGAAAGTATCGATCATGCTTCTACAATCATTAGTTATGTGTCCATAGTTATGACATTTGTAACATTCAATGTTACGTGGGGCCGCATAGGAATTTCTTGCTTGAACATTTTTATAATCCCTGCAATCTGCAACCTTATGTCAAAAATTAGTACAATAAAAAAAATGACCATAAAAGAAATTTGCATACTTGGGAGTGAATGGTCTTCTTTTTGGTGTAGTCCTTCTTAATTTCTTCCTTGACTGACCATGATCATGATTGAAGCTTCTTTGTGGCTAGAACATGGATGGTCTTCTTGAAGATGTATCTTTAATAGTTTTCTTAGATTTTGGTTGACCATGATTCCTTACTTTGAGTACTTCTGCATAACTCTTTTTATTTTCTTCATTCTTCTTTTCTAGCAACCTAGAGTGATTCTCTTCATTCTCTATAAATGATGTGGATGTTTTTGTATCTTCAACGTTCTTGTTGAGCTTGAAGATTTGACTTCTCAATGTGACAACTTATTCTTCAAGCTTCTCAACCTCTTCTTCTTTCTTCATTATCTGAGACTTCATGAATTCTTATGTTTTTTTTGCTTCTTCAAGCTAGAATTTTAATGTGATTACTTCTTCTTCAAGTCCTTTCTCTTCTTGTCCAAACTTCACCTCAAGATGGTTTAGATTGTTAGTTATTTCCTTAATATGATCTGTCAATATTGTTTCTCGCATTTATGCTGCTTCGTTTTGTGATGTTATGTTGGCTTCCAAATACTGTTTTTTCTCTTTAAGATTTTCTTCGATCTTTTTGTCTTTTTCTAGCTAAGTTCTTAAGTTCTTGATGACCTATTTGGCTTCTTCAAAAATGTGACCACTTTCCTTTTGTTTCATCCATTCTTTCTTGAGTGACTTGTTTTATTCTCTTTCTTTTCTTAGTTCATCTAAAGCACTGATCAATTCTTCTTCATAATTGTCTTCATTTTCAATTAGTTTTTCTATCTCATTTCCTTCATGGCATTCTATTTCAAGATGTCCACGTTTTTCACAATTAAAGAAAAACAACATACCTATGTTGATTATGTACTCTTCATATTATGAATCTGTTTGACATGGTGAACATATTTCTTCTTGATATGTACTTGCATATGTTGATTAAGGTTGGTTGTCATTGATGTCAACCCTTGAAGAAAGCCCCGTAGAACAAAAGCTTGGGTAATGGACCCAATATTTTTTTATGTTAATATGACTCATTATTGTTTTGTCATGGTTGATAAGAAGTAAATATGGATGAACTCCAAAGTGGTCCCCTTATGGTGAAAGCTCTCACGGGAAGACGCTTTGTGGAGTAAGAGAACCCATTCTTAATTGTGGAATAATGAGATGAAGGAAAGTGATTTTGTCAAGGAAAATATCCTATATGGATAGTGCTTGTCATTTCATTTCCGGTGGTATGTGGAGCATCAAATAATTCTTCACGGTTAGAGAGTTATGGCCATGAGAAGTTGGAGACCCCAGATTTGGGTAATGGAACCAAGTTTGTTTGATGGGTAACGGTATGAGTTATGATATATTTTTAGATAATACTAGTCTATATGGATAGTACATGTCATGAAATTTTTGGTGGTGTGTAGAATGTCACATAACTCCTCTCGGTTTGAGAGTTATGGCCCTACGAAGTTGGAGGACCCTCATATGTC
>JASDQU010377716.1:381-11315 GCA_032191745.1 Picea mariana | reverse complement strand
CAGTCGTGTTTGTATAAACAATCTTGATCATCTGTGTCATTCTTCTGTTGTAGCCATCAATGACAACCTTAACCATCTGCGTTAGCTTCTGTGTTCCAACGCTGTTTCAGCACTGTTTTTCAGCGTCTGTGTTTGCATTTGTGTTGCAGCATGTTTCAGCATCTTTTCTTTATAAACAATCGATTGCCATCAATGACAACCTTGATTATCTGCGCCTTGATCATCTGCGTCATCTCTGTTGTAGCCATATTTCCAACAATTCAAATATGCCCATACGTTATGTCGTAAATACATAATATGCCAAAAGGCTGTTGAACGAATCAAAAAGGAAACATTCCCTTTGCATCCTATTTCAATAGATTCACCTTTTCAGCAGTGGGATCTCGACATCATAGGGCCAATTAACCCCACCTCTTCATAGCAGCATAAATACATCATTACAACAATGGATTATTTTACCAAATGGTCCAAGGCTGCACCACTGAAAGTGGTGAACATTAATCAGGTAATATATTTTCTTAGCTCGAATACCAATTAGATTCGGTGTTCCCGAATGTTTAGCCTTCGATAATTCTTCTTACTTTTCATCCCTATATATGAGTGTTTTTTCCTTAGAAAAAGGAATCAAACTGAATTATTCTGCCAGCTATTACCCCCAAGTAAATGGCCTAGCAGAATCAACGAATAAAAACTTGATAAAAATCATCAAGAGGAAAGTTTCTGAAAACCAAAAAAGTTGGCACAACGCACTTTTTAATGCACTCTGGGTTGATAGGGTGACGCCAAAAACCTTTGTTGGTAATTCCCCTTTCTTCCTTGTCTACAGAAGAGAAGCAATTCTCCCTCATCACATTCTTCTTCCCTCTCTGCAATTATCGTAGAAAGTTCAAGAAGATGAATGCCCTCCTCTTGAAAGTCGAATTAATGCCTTGTTGAAACTAGAAGAAGAAAGAATGCAAGCAAAGGAGAGGCTAGATCAGCATTAGCAGATTGTGAAAGGCTGGTTTGATTCAAACTCTTCTTCGGATATAAATTTTGAGGTAGGAGACCTGGTCCACAAAAGGGATAAACCTCATGAAGGAAAAGGGGAACACACTAAGTTCCATAACTTGTGGTTGGGGCCTTTCGTAATTTCTGAAAAATTAGGTCCCAGCTCTTTCCGTCTACACAGTTTGGAGGGACAGCCAGACACCTTCTCGGTGAACGGCCAAGCTCTCAAAAGGTATTTTTCTTGATGTTTCCAGATCCACATTTGTACATAATTTTTTTGTTTTGATTTACTTTTGTTTTTTGGTCTTTGGTTCTTTTCATTTTGTTTTTTTTCGTTGCTTTCTGGTTAAACTTATGTCTATGTCACCTTTTAGTTCATGAAGGGAAACCAGAATGCCTCATTGTGAAGAAACAACCAAGGTCTATCAAAGCATCAATGTTGTAAATTCCTGAAACGCAGACTAGCTAAAGAAATTTTCTGTTCATAATAGGTTTCATGGTTTCACTTTATAATTATGAGTAGACACGACCATCATTAAAGCTCTTTACGTTGTCCTTGTTTTAAATAAAACAACTCAAGTATGCCTTCCTATCCTTGAAAAATTGGTCTCATCAGAAAACTAATTTCAGATCACAATGAAGGTTATTAAGCGATAAATTAAAGGCTGGACAATATCAAGTGTTCTGAAAACTGAAATTTTCTGCATCACCCCGCTCTTCTGAATATCATTAAATTTATTTCAAAATTGTAAATAATTTCCAGAGATTTGTGGGAAGTGTCTGTAAACCTGCTGAGATATTGAACAGGTCTACTGGCAACAGGTAAATGCATACATGATGCCAAGACAACTTCATCGGGGTACTGAACACACCTGCTAGCAACAAAGCGATATCGGGTTCAAGAAAATTATCAGGTATAAATTTTGATGTTGGTCATAAGTGCCCTTCATTTGGTATTGAAAAGTCTTGGATAGGGTAGAGGCATTAGAGTGGGATAATTGAAATCCATGTTGAGGCTATGGACGTCTGCTGGCAGCAGTGGCCCTGTCAACAGTATCAGAGCCATTGGATTGAATATCGTTGCTCTCATAATTAAAATTTGTCACCGGATTTCATCTGAACAGTAAGATATTTGAAGCTGGACTATGTGGTGATTGTTGAAATTCGATTGAGATGCTTGATTTCCTTCATCTTTTGTTCGATTTTTTCATTCTAATCAGTCCTGACATGAACTCGTTGGTGATGCAGAGATAATTGCTTCTCCCAGTAAGTCGCCACTGTTGGAAGCCCTACATGCTTTTTCTTTTTCAATGATAAATGACAACTCTTGTAGTTGCCTACGCCTCATCCTGTAAATATTACTATTTGAGGGTGATTATTCGGTAATTAAAAAAATGTTTGATTATTCTTGTTTTACTTTTATCTTGCGTTTTTATGCTTGATTCATGACTGTAAGCATGAATCAAGCATTTAAACTTAATTTCGCATTATGACTCTATCCATTGCTTGGTTGCTAAAAAATTAATTGTGACTTGTATCTACTTCCTATTCAATATTGGGATGATTTTCCTTTTGAGTTTGTGTGAATATCGATATAATAGCTATGTTGAATTTTCAATTGGACTATAAGCTTGTTCATTTAAATTCTTGGTAAATCAACTTTGATATTAAATTTTCGATTTGCATTTGGATTGTAAAAATGTATCCTCTCCTAACCTTTGCAAATCAAGCATACCTATCACATGTTGTGGGAATTAAACGCACCAGGATCATATCTTGTACTTCATTTTAGCTGGTAGTTTGAAGTGACAGGCCTCTCATTACGAGCTAAGGTCTTTTGTTACACTTGGTACACAAAATGTTCATTACCAGAAATGCCCAAATTTTGTGACTGAAACCCTTATGCTTTTGTTATGGTCACATTGGTGTATTGCTAGTTTTGTTTCCATGGTATCAGCTCAGACTCACCTCTTTTACTGCTACCCCTTAGCCCACAGTTAGTTCAAGTCTTCCTTGCTACAGTATGTTCGAACCCGTAATGGCCCCTGTCGTCCGAGTAGATCCGAATGGATCTCAAACATTATTGCTTTATGATGATGTGAGTGAGGATCTGAAGAGCCAGGGTTGGGATATGTTTATTAAGAAGTTCCACAGGTATAACTTGCAAGTGGCCAAATAATTCGCCCTTGCATTTGATGGATACAAAGAAAAGGTGGGTGATATTCAGTTGGAGATCACTGAAGATTTTCTGAGTGAAGCAATAGGGCTCCCTCTCACTGGTCAAAAGTGGTTTAAAAATTCAAAATTGAATGAAGTACCTTGGAGTATTTTTGTCACCTCTAGAATGATAGACAATTGTGACAAAGGTATTATGGTCTCTCTACTCAAGGTTAGATGGCATGGTCTATTAGTAGTTTTAAAACAATTTATTACTTGTGAAGGCTGTTATGGCCTGGTCTTACTTTACCATGTGATATTGCTCATTCATTTTATTGGCCTCCATCTAAATATGTTGTTTTACCTGCTAAGAAGTTTGTATAAAATGTCGAAGAGATACAAGAAGAAAAATATAGATTCTATCCTCTTTCACCATCGTTTGATTAAATTACTGTTGGTCAATTGTTTGAAAACCCTAGGTGATGATTGGGTGGGTTTCTAGCTCGAAATGGTTTTGTTGCAGTAATTGTTGTAGAAATTTATGTGGTGGATAAACCTATGATAGAAAAACCTCTTGATCTCTCAAGTGGAAAGACAGATTTCTTGGATGAAAACCCTCGTGAAGGGGAATTACCTAATCATCTTTTATGTGGACAATAGAATGTTAGTTCTGAGTTTATAAAAACTCTTGTGCCTAAACCGATTGTCTGCCCTAATCCTACTATAAAATACGATAGTAAAAACCCTCACAAACAGTGAAAGAAGAATCAAGCAATGTTATGGTTTCGTAATAAGAGGGTTGGTCGACTCATTTCAAGGATTCTGTGTAATATGTCCAAGCCTCATGTGAGCTTGATCGATTCGATTGAGATCCATGAGGATTTCGACTCCGAGATTGAAAGGTTTCTATCACAGGAAGATCTGATTTGTTGCAAACCAGACCAACCATTCGATTATGTCAATAACCTCCCACCGTGTCTAAAATATAGCAAGGTGTTCACAGGCATTAAGCTCAGTCAAAGGCTGATAGTGGGTAGCATGGATGATTTAGCACACAATTACATGCTTCCTCAAAAGATCGCCCCTGCTGTGCATTGCAAAGTTTGTTTGCATTGGATAGGGCAGTATTGTACCTACATCCTCGTTCTCCAAGAAAATATCAAATCTCTCACGGCTCTCAATGAATCGTTGGAAAATCAAAACTGTGAACTCAAGGCCAATGCATAGAGGCAAGCGAAATGTCTAAAAAGGACAGGAAATATTATTATAAAAAATGTTGACAATGTAAAGGTCGTGATAAATTCTGAGATATCGTGATCGAATTTTTCTTATTAGTTAAATGGTAAGATTGATTTTTGTTACAGTCATTCTTTATTTGTTGTTTCTTTAATCAATTTAGATCGATTTGGATTTCTATTACCAATAATAAGACTGGCTACAGAATCGAGAGATTTTGTAGCCAAGTCATTTTTTCATATAAATTTAGAAATTGTTAGTTAATGAAATGTTTAACTTGCTCTCATTTCATTTTTTTAGGACATGGTGTATCTGATTGTTGATGTTATGGGATGGAGTATGCTCGACTTAGTGTATTAGATATCTCTTTTTCTTATTTTGTAAATATGAGAGAACTTTCATAAATTTTGAAGATATAATTTGATCATGAGTGGCTCTGAGCCCTCTATATTTGTAATTTTTAGATATTTTTGAGATCTGATCCTATCTTAGAAGACAAGAAGTTTAGTTTTCATAAACTCTTTAAATACTCTATATTTTGTAAAGGAAATCATCTTGGCCTAGGGCAGAAGATGGATGAGTGATTCCAAGATCTAATGAAACAACATATATGCATTTTGGCATTAGCCTTTTGTAAATGATGTTTTCATTTATGTTTTGTTAATCCTGATATACTAATAGGTCTGATAGCTTTAGACTTAATGATCTATTGTGTTTGGGTTACATATATTATAAATATCATTTGTTTCTCTAGATATAAATACTGTGATCATATCTCCAATTCGAATGATAGGATTTATCTTTGAATTTTAGTTGAATGATGAAATGTAATAAGTTACACTTAGATTTATCTTGCTGTAACTATGTGCAATTATAAGATCACAGGGTTCAATTTGTGTTTCCTCCTCTGTCATTAAACCTCAACTGCCAATACATGTTTTGAATTTATTTAAAACAGTCATAAAGTCCATTGAAGATTTCTCTCTTGGGAGTGGAAGTTGGATATTTTTCACTCATACAGATGTTTGGATACATCTCACGAACTAACAACAGGTTAGCTCCTTTATATTTTTCAATTCTGTCATTTACATATTAAGGAAACTAGAATATTTGGTTCATCTTTTGACTACCTGTACATCTACGTTTCATAGTTTATTCAATTCAAGATTAGTTAGATTTATTAAGGAAAAAAGAAAAGATTTAAATGTGCTTTCTTTATCTACTTCTTAAAAGAAATTATTTTCACATTTGATTTCGTAAGTTTCGTTTAAAAATTGCAATTTGTAAATGATGTACATAAGTGATATTTGCATATTTTCTGCTTAAATACACCTACAATAGTTATATTAGAGCATATGTACATATATAATATATAGTATCCAGTAATTAGTTAGTTATTTCTTTCTCTTTTTTATTTTCTTTTAAGACTTTAGATTGGCTAACTGAGCCATTAAACTCGTCAGAACGAGTTATACCAAATGACTTAGGTTATTTAGACAACCCCGGACTGGACTCGTTCTTCCAGTTGACGAACGGTCATTTTCGCCTATCACCGGGCACATAACACAATCCCTATAACTATGCGACACCCATAAGAGGGCATGTTAATACATAAATGAACCATATTTGATTGGGATTAAAACAAAGAAACAAGTATCTGGCTCCTTCTATCCACAAGTTCCAATAAAATCCCACAAGAAACCAATGACCTTTTCTAAGAAAGAAAGAAAGTGTATACCTCATTGGAGGAGTAGAATGAAGACATTGTAGATCGTACAATTTTTGGAATATTCACCAATATTGAGAGGGGGGGTGAATCAATATTGAGATTTTTTTACCATTTTAAATCAGAACATGTAATCTTCAATGATTTGGTTCACTTATGATTGCATTTAATATATAACCATAAACAATGCATCACATCATAAAAATGAATACACAGTACACCATAATTTTAGGTGGGAACCTAAATGGGAGAAAACCACATAATGCTTTCTTATATATCAAAATATTACATTCATAGGAAGCACCAACTTCCAAAATTCTACAGCACCAAGTGGAAGGACGCTCCAACCTCCTATTTACAGGCTCCAACCTGAAGGAATCTCCAACTCCCTATATTCTACAGGTCCAACTGGAGGGAGGCTATGACCCTCTAATTTACTAATTCAGGGGTTAGCTACAATTTTACATTCTTCCAGGTCTACAGTGTTAATTCAAAATTAAGACATGGCTAACTAAAATAGTTAATCCTTCATTAGACTTAATTTCATCTGAAATAATAATATCTTAACTTTATGGTTAAATTTCCGACCATAAACTATATTCTTGAAGAACTTAAGTTATAACTCTTTCTAATTCCAATTGGCTCAATACTTGTAACCTCATATCAAATCATTGAGAACATAGCACTCAACTCTTTTATTCATTCTATGTCTGCCACAATAGCTGAAGGTTTTATTTGGCCAATCTTCCAACTCTAACCACCAAATTATCACCTCCACTAACTCCACACTTATTCCAACTATAGTGCCAAGCCTATAGATTCTAAACTTTACAAAATGTGATTGCATTAGTATTGTGCATACCATTTTCTAGAAATTTGTGTCTCCTCTTATTCCATGCTCAATGGATCACAACCATTGGATTCAATCGACGATGGACTTGAAAATACTCAAAGGCATATTATATAAGGATTGTGTAACACAACTATAGGTTGACTCTGGTCAATTATGGGCCATGCTCAAACAAATACAACCATTGATCATTACCAATTCAACAGTTTGTATTGAATCTTGAAATGATTAAGTTAGGTTTCGATTCACCAAACTATGAATAAAACTCTCACAATTTTATCAAGATTTGATCATAACTTCTTCAATGGTCTAGTTGGGCGTTTCACAATGCGTTCACACTTTCAACACAAATGGTTAAAATTCCATATTTCTCATGAGAACACAATGAATGTTCAGAAGTGAATTCTCTACCCAGAGATCCATTTCCAAAGATATCAGTTTGTGGCACTTAAGATTGCATGCAAGGATAAATTACTATTATATCTTCTCTTGGACAATGATAATTCTAACTACACCCTCCTCTTAGAAGCTCAACGCAGATACCAATATCAAAATACAAAACAATGAGATGTCCACTCTTCAACGCTTGAACTACAACTCCTTCAACAAAGGTTTAAAAGGTGATTTAATTCCAGGACATTTAAATTCCATGCAACATCATCATCATTCAGGGCTCAAACAATTGGACCGGTCGTCCAACGCTTCCTATGTGCTATTAGTGTTTTTCCTTTCCTCCAGAGCTGAGAAGATCTTGATTATTTTGCCTCTATGTCAACTTACCTACATAGGGTGTCATACGATTTCAACACATTCTAGAACCCAATTCAACCTCCTTAACTGTAATTTCAACAGAAATTATACCCAACTCTATTGGACCAAAATCTCTCTCATAGAGATTATACCCACTTCAATCTATCCTAAATGAAATGAAACCTTTTCGTTTACTTCTCAAAAATATGTCAATTAAAACACTAACTACTCTACTTATCAGGGTTAATACAAAAAATAGTTAATTTATGATAATTAACTATTTTTCACCACAGTTCAAACATACACAGATGCATAAACTTAGATACACATAGTATAGTGCTGAAATTTCCTTTCAATCCACAATTAAAACTTTTGTACATGCTCAATTAAACAAACCCTGATCTATTTTTCCTAAATCACTTTTGCAGGCCAACTGACTCTAGCTAACCCTTTAATGCCCATAGGATTACATCTTATATAGAATCATACTAAAGCTTCTAGCTCAAGAAACATATTCCTACAATTTATACAACTATTTTTAACTATAGAAACTTAAGTCTATCCTCAATGACTCACCAATGAGATCCTTTATGACTCCTTTGTGTACTTCCACCAATTGTAGATGTGTTTACATGACTCATCATCTAATTCTAACGACCCATGAGTTGACTAACACCTCATCATAGTTATAACCTTCTACACTTAACTTACAAACTATGAAGATTTACAAATATTTTACAATGAAACCCCTTCCTTGTGTTAATGTCAATACCATAAGGTCTGATCATCATTTAGAATCGTGGATGAGAGAATATTCTTCTACATCAGACTCCCATGGTTCAAAGTTTTCATGATCTCTTGATCATGTATTATTCTACTAATGTCCCTTCTGGATCCCATACCTTGTGATGTTCTTGTCCACTCGTTCTGCTGTGACATTCTCCTCCTTTGCTATCCTGCTGCATTGTATGCAACCTTCTAGGATCCCATGTTTTATTTTTCTTCTTTCTCACAACCTTTCTTATGCAATGTCATTCATCCCATAATAAATTGTGGCTAATTGTTCCTCCAACTTCATGGAAACTCTCTCTAGTTACCAACTCCATTAGTTCCCATATTTCATCAATTCCTTCCATCTCTGTGCTTTGATGGTAGAAATCACTGGCATAAGGTTTCTGCTGCAAGTTTTCACAAAATATTTGTATGGCCACTGCAATTTTGAGGTTTTCGTGCCTCTACTCATTATCAACAAAAGTATGCATCCAATATTGCATATCCTCAAGATGTAAATTCAGTCTACATGATTGTTCCAATAAATTTTGTTCTTGGATTTGGTTCAAATGACATATTTTCCACAAAACATTTATACCTTTATACAAGGTTTCCTCTATAGTTCCACTCTACTCATCTTCAGTAGTATCATCCTATATTGTTATTTCTTCTTTGGAAAGTTCCATACTTTCATTCATATAGTCTTTCATAGCCACTTCCAAGATTTTTCAGCTGAAGCATATTCAAGCCAACTCATTGCTTCATCTTCAAAAACCACATTCTTTGAACTTGCATAACTTTCCCTTTGAGGTAAATCGGTAAATCATTCAAATTTGATAGCACTTCGAATTTATCCATTTTTACATGCCTTCATACCTGCAAATAAACACCATTCATTAGTTTCAAGATTACAAGTCTTTCTAGCCTCTTTGAATGTCATTTTTGTTAGCACTGAGAGTCACCCTCAGATTGCAGGAGGATAAGCCCAGTACCCATCAGAATGTTTGGTGGATTTTGGTTTTCTGAGTGGAGGTAAAATGGATGAAACTCAGTACAATAATGGTTTTAACACAAAAATTGGGCAAGAAATGCACAGGGAAGTGAGGTTCGCATTAACTTCAATCAATGATTTGAGTTTGAGTGTGAGAAGAAAGAAGACTTAGTGAGAGGGGTGAACAAGACTGCTATGGGCATCCGACCTTCAAGCAGTTTGGTGAAGAAAAACTCAGGCTCAAGATCACTTTTGAACTCAAGTTTTAGACATCGAAATATGTCATGGCAGCATAATAATCAAACCTACATTACCATGCAACTACAACAACCCGTCTGGATCCTCCATGCCCGAGAATTGCATCATAAGGGGAAATAAGATAACAAAGAAGCTGACCAAAACTAGTCACAACAATACTATAATCAAACCTACATTACAATAACATTACAATAGAACCACGACTCTCGACTGGATCCTCCATGCCCTAATGTTTTAGCACAGTTTTTACAAAGGGATGAGAGAATATGACTTCTATTAATGCAAAAGTCTCAAGTTTGATACATAACCAGAGAACATATCTGACATAAAAAATTACCCAGTAGGGAGCTCTGCTCAACCTGTTGACGAACTTAACAAAATCTTGAACTGATCTATTTATACTCAGATCAGTCCATGACCACCTGGAGTGTTATCTAGCCATTCCATTCAAATCCTTTCATTTGCACCTTCTTCTGTTAGACCATGCGTGCATCCTCCTATCAGACGCGAGCTCAGATCAGCATGGGCCTGCATAAATATCTGTCCACTGGGGTACCTCGGGCTGACAGTTTTGTCTCCACGACCAGACCTTCCATGTCTTCTATTTATGGAGTGAGACGAGGTTTCAACCACCACTCCTTTCTTATTAACTTATTTTTCTCAGGATCACAATGAGGCTTAATGCCTAGGGGGAGACCATGCACTACTCTTCAATTGAATTCTATATAAGCACATGATTGTGGGGCCATCAAAGGCGGTTTGGATTCACACCACTTTTGGGCCCACAATTCACCACCTTCCGCCACATAACTCTTACTATACCATGGTTTCGATTGCGAGACTGCTCAAGAATTTTAATGCTAGATCAATTTGCGTCCCCGTAATTAAGTGTGGTCATTGATCTAATGTGAATTTGTGATATGGAAAACCCTACTACCTTTAGCACCATGTTAAGAACCAAACATCAATATAGCATAGAAAAACCTCAGGAAAAGTACTCAATGCCTTGAAAAAGAGATAATTTCAGATAATGAGCCTCTTCGAGGGGGCAACCTCCTTTTACCCCACTTAAATGTTCAAGTGCAAGATGATTCAAAATGAAAATGTCTCCTTCGTATATATAGGAGACTAGGAGGTATAATTACAACTAATGGCCTAAAGTCGACATAAATAAAATAACATTACTAATATAATATGCCCCAATT
>JASDQU010377711.1:0-11315 GCA_032191745.1 Picea mariana | reverse complement strand
AAATCTCATCTTTTTCACCTTAATATTGGATGGATGTCCTAATATTAAACAAATTCCTGGTGGTGATTTGGTTGTTAGTTTTGTCTCAAGAATGTGATGGTACCACAAAGGTCGGGTACCTCAAATTATATGGAGAAGCCATGCATTCTACATGCTATATTTTGTAATATTTTTATACAAACATTGTAGTTTGGGGGTTGTGGGGGAGGAAGTGTACCCTAAGGTTATGGGAGGTTGGTAAATTGATAAGCTTTTTGTTATTGGTAATTGTTATATCTTGGAATAAGTTTCCAAAGGATCTTCTTGGAGAAATATTGGACCTAAATACCTGACAAGGAGGATATATACAACCGTATGGAAAATGGTATGGTAGCCTGTAGACTTAGTTAAGTGTACATTTACCCTTTAATATAAAGAAATTTTCATTGAGTGATTGAGTTTCTACATTTGCATATAATTATAATATTTTTATGGAAGTTGATCACTAATATTTTCTCGTAAGAATTATGAACTTCTATAGAAAACATTAAGTTGTTTAAGAAATTATTGAATGATACTTTATATCTTTTTTCATATGAATAAAGTTGACCAAAAATTTATTTAGGAAAACTACTAGTCATACCATTATCATCATTTAACAAACTAGTGGTTGGAATCCTACAATGTCTTAGGTATGTAATATTTTTTTTAAGAATCTATTGAATCTCTCTTATTATACTTTTTAATTTCATATTCATTTGTTCCAAACCTTATCTAATATTTAGTACTTGAAGAGAGTTTTTATTGGTTTTTATTACAATAGAAAAATTTACATAATTATATTCTTGACTAATTTTTACTATCTTTTTGTATATATTTTTTTTTTGTTGTTGAGAATATTGTTGTGAAGGACCAACAAGATCTCTGAGTCAGATATTTCAGTCTTATTGAGATGAAAAAGCATTACTTTTATTTATCACAATAATTATATTTGAGGAAACTTTAGTTATTTTGAAAGATGTTTGTTATCTTAGTTAAAGGATTATTAGTGCACTGTAGGGAACATTTGTTATATTTTCTAGAGAGTGACAAAAAACCATTGAATGAATGAAAAAAAAAGGTCACTATGGGATATAATTTGTATTATTAATTATGTAATTGAGTAAATTTAACTAGAACATGGATTCTCGGAACTCTAATTGATATTGACATCTCAAGGTAACATCTAAAACCCAATATCAACTATTGCATGTTACTTACTTTCCAAGACAATTGTTTGCTAATGAATATAAAATCCTAAATTAGTTATACTTACTTTTTCAAGACAAATGTTTGCCAATGAATAGAAAATCTTAAACTAGTTATTTTCACTAGATGGAGACATTTTTAATATTTTTCTTTCAATTTTCAATCTAGTCCATAAGTGGACCTTGTCTTAATTTACCTCTATTCAATAATCTCCTACCATATATATTTTTTATTAAGGGCCCTCCATAAACTTTTAGGTTCCAAAGATGTACCACAGGGATGGATATTTTTCAATCCCCATCCACTCTCTTCTTTTGTTTTTTCTATACACTGTCATATAACTAAAGGTATTTAAAGGTATTCCTCAAGTCACCTGGATGGTATATTTTACACACCTATATCCCCTATCATCCCTCAAGAAGAGAGATATTGTCGTACATACAATTAGCAATGAGCCAATCCATTTCTTACTCTTTCATTTGTTGATACATTTCTTTTTCTTTTTTATGTTCGTTGGCTGTAGACCGTTCCTCCAAAAAAAATCCACTCACTCCATTATGGATGAGGGAAATTGTCACACACCCAACCACTTAGGTATCCTTCTAAGGGATGGGTTAAAGTTTTTTTCTATTTTTCTCAACCATATCAAATTCTCTTCTCGATACCTACATCATATTTTTCTTGTCAAGAGCTTTCCAATGACTATATGTTTGTCCAGATCTGATATCTACACCAAAAGTTATGGTCGTTCAAAGTTCTTTAGGCCTTTACCAACTAGAGTCTCTCGTTTCCATGTGGAATCCACGTGGCTCCCTATCATATGGAATTCCACCTCAACATAGCATACACAAACTTTCCCAACCTGAGGTTGACGCTTGTCTAGCTCTTATAGGCCTATTAATTTAATTAAACATTTCCAATTTGTTCTTTCATTAATCATATTATAATATAATTCTATTGAATTATATTATAATATAACTAAATACTTCAGAGGAGTACTTAGGAGTATTTATTTTTGATAATCACCTAAGTCTCCAGACTTCGATGAAATTTCCTCCTCATGATCTTATAAATATACCCCAAAACTTCAGAATGTGAAAGCTACAGAGAGGGTCCCACCTAGTTAATTAATTATATTTAAATTGTTCTCAGAGCTTGCAAGAGAGGGAAAGTAAATTTGAGCCTTCATCCCTTTCGACTTATCCAATATACCCCTCAAAACCTTCAGAGTTCCAAAACCCTAGACTCTTGAAGGGTCCACACTTACACTTGGTGGCACGTTAGATGCAGAGGTAGGGATACGTAGGTTTGGGTCTTCGGTTGGTTAACCCCAGTGTTCTAGCATCCCAAGTTTCTTGAAGTCCCAAACTCCCACTGCCTCGGATATTCCACCAGCTATTAGGTCAAGAGAGTATGTTCTAGGGGGTTGACATGGGGAAACAAACATATATGAGACATAGCCCTATCAATGGGAGACACGCGTCATGTTCCAATTGGAATTTAAGGTCAGTAAAAAGCATGGATCAAGGTGACACATGGCATGTTGAACATGGGTTCACATCACACTAGGTGGCATCAACATTCCACGTCACTAAAAAATAATAGCCTCCAACCTCTCCTACCACCGAAATCACTAGGAGCTCTGAATTTCGAACTCTATCCAACAACCTCCCAATACACTTTTATCCCATAGTCGAGATAGGTCCACGTAGATCCATAGGTCTACAGGATCTGTTGCTTCACAACCTTGATGTTTGGGGGTTTGGTTGTTTAGTTTCCTTTTTACTCTTGGTGTGTTCAACACTAGATTGAACATGTTCTATATCCAACAATCAAGAGAGATCTCGAAGCATCCTTGAATCGACGGTCCTCCTCGCTTCACAACTTCGATTTTCAGGGGTTTAGCTATTTAGTTTCCTTTTTTACTCCTAAGGTGGTCATTGTCGGACTGAACACAATCTAGATCCAATGTTCAAGAGATATCTCAAATCATCCTTGGATAAATGGTCCTCGTCGCTTCACGACTTTGACATTTCAAGGTTTGTTTGTTTAGTTTCCTTTTTACTCCCGGAGTTGATCAACGTCGATTGACCACGATGTCAATCCAATGGTTAGGGGAGATCTTGAGTATCCTCAGATATACGGTTCTTATTACTTCATGAATGAGAAGTTGATTAGGGTTTAATGATGGGACAGATCCCACTATCACAGTTAAGGAAACCACTAGATGTTGCTCAACCTCTCTAGTAACCATACCAACAAATTTCCTTTTCTTGGTTTTGCATGTGGTAAAGTTATAACATCCCGGAGCTCTTGACTCCTGGAGTCACAAAGCCAAGAGAGCTTATCTCCTTTCGTACCTAGCAAAGGGTTCCAAGGTCTTGGTCATATGGATTACCTGACAAGTTCCAGGGCTACACTCTCAACTCTTAGCTGTGATTTGGTTAGGGTTGTGGGCATGAGCCCTTGGTCACATAGCCGAATTGTTTGAAGGAGGTTCCCTCCATCCTCAAAGATTGAATTTAGTAATATGTGAGTGTAAATTAGAGGGGTCGATAGGACTGACAATGAATTTTTCCTCAACTCTTACATTAAAAAATCAATCCTTGGGAAAATTCCCTTAAGGATTTTCCAACCAACACATAAACCATAATCTTATTTCTAATTTCATTTGAAGATCCATGTCTAATAGTTCTCTTGTTGCTAAGAAGAGGAAAACATAAACCATTCAAATGTAGGGGTTCATAGAAGAATAATAAGCATGACTAATATTAATCATGTAATGCAAATTTTAGTCATAGACACAGACATCCAACCACTCATTTAAATTCTAGTACACAGGGTATATGAAATACTTATCTATTAAATTCAATCACTGACAAATTGATTGTGGATGTTTTTCTTTCCACCCAACTTTAGGATGAGAGGCATTCATTCTTATCACTATGGACACCCTCGTGCCAAGACATGATATCACTAGGGAACTTTTGCAATTTATGAGAGATCCTTTCTCTCTCACATCTTCTGCAAGGTTTATCAGATGCTCCCTCACCATCAAGCTCACGACCTTTTCATCAGGTCATTTTTTTTGCAAACTCTTATATATATTTCCTCTTGTTCTCTCCTTTTAACCAAAACAACTTAATCCTTTAGTTCTTCTTTAAAACCCGCGAGCCTTGTGCATTCTCCTCTTTCCTCTCTACATATCCAGGTCACACACCCCCTTGTGGGCATGATCTCCTTCTTGTATTCTTTTGTGTGTATTCTTGCATTCATTTTTCCTCCTTAGGAAGTTTATGGGTTTGTCCTCTTCCTTCTATTAGAAGGAACTCGAGTCAATATGGACCTGCAGGAAACTGCACTCTTTGGTACTTCGGGTTGATAATTTTTTTATCTCCTTAGCTAGGCCCTCCATGCTTCCATTCATTGGGGTAGTTTATTGTTCAACCAACAGTGATTTTCTAATTAAAATATTTTTCCTTGGGATTAGGATGAGGATTATTATTTCAACAAAGATAATTTGGGGTCATTTTGACATAATGAACCCTCTATATAGTTTCCTCACTCTTTTGTCTAGTGATATCATGGCCAGTACTTCAAGGCTTCACCCCCATAGTCAGTTATTGTGAATATAAACAATAATAACTTTACATTGTTCACATTCCATAGCATGGTGATCATAATTAATAATTAATTACAAGTTGGGGGAAACAGGGGTATGTTGAACACTCAACACACCCTAAAATTTTTGTCAAAAGTTTCTCTTTTGGGTACCACTTTGATTTTGTTTTTTTTATGAATTGAGTCAGTGTGTAGGGATCAACAATTTTTTTTTTGCTATGTTTTATCATCGATCACATTCAGTTTGGTTTGGATTTTTTGAATAGATTGACTTCTCTTCTAAATTAGACTTGCCATTTTCAATTAAGTATACACATCTAAAATTTTGAGCCATGCACCTATTATCATCATCAACATGATCTAGCAGTAAAATCGACCACAAAAAAATGACAAGCGTTGATTGTCGATCGCCGATGTATTATCAGCATCAGGAGAATCGAAGAGTGGGTGCACTGATCACTGATTATATCTTGCGAAGAAGTTGTCAAAATCTTGACGATACACCATCAGTGTCGAGCAAGTATGAAAAGGAAAATGATAGCATCAACACACCTAATGAACCTCCAATCGTTGATCACCGATACATTGTTCGGGGTCGGTGATATCCGAAGAAAACCTTAAACTGTCGAAATTTTTATTTTGACACACCGTCGATTGTTGATCGTCAATCAGTAATATGTTTTTAGCATCAACGAATTTCTAGGGATGGAATCATGAAATAATGACCATAGATACTCATCTATCACCAATCCTCGACATGTCATTGGCATAGACATGATAGGTTGAGGTCCATAGGGACATGTTTAAGGAAAATCCTCGATTCCAAAGAAAGTTTTTAACGGAGGAGACAAAATCAAACGCCATGTGTCATGATCACACTTACAGGTCAGTATTTTTGGGCCAACATCAGAGCTTTCTCTAAAAAAGGTATTAACAAATGTTGTCTAAGAAAAAATCTGACGCTGATCCACCTCTTTAAATCGACAGACTGATAGGACATTGACAATATGATGGGACACCTTCAATGAAAAATAAAATCAGATTTTGTTATTTAATAGGCCAATTAATTATTTGATCAACACACATTACTATCCCACACACCTACCAAATAATATGAGTTTGAAACTGTTGATGAACTACGTAGTACCCCACTCCTATGCCACCAACCTGTTATTGCATTTAATCTTGAGCATGATTCGGATCTTGGTGATGGATTGTGCAGAGCACATTTATGCCCTGTATTCAATAAATGACGAGACAAGGTAAGTATGCTCTATGTTTAAATTGTAAAGACAAATTCGAACACAACATTCTGTACACAAGTCTTTCATTCCCAGATCAGTTGAAGGAGTGAGAAAGCATTTCAAGAACTAACAATCATTTTTTCAAAATTCTAAACCAGGTTAAGCTTGTGCGAAGAGGAGGTATGAATCGTCTGTATCATTTCAATAGTCACAATTATTTATATTTCAGTATCATTTTTGTAGGTTGATATCTCATTCTATTATTTTTTCATGAAAAATTCCTCTAAGGAAGCCAACGACCATGAGCTCACTAAGAGCACCAAAACTGAAAGAAGAAGAGGTCGGTGAAGGATCTTAGAATGCTCTATGACTAAGTATTCCCAAACATTTGACAATCCTGCCTGGACATGGTATCCTTCCAAACCTCGGTTTTGCCTTTCATTGAAACCCTGGGGTGGATAATTGACCACACACATGAAAATGGCAGATGTGTTGGAGTTTTTCTCCCAATATAGGTCCAAAAATAATACAAACTCAGAGACCCAGAGGAAAGATTAAATACTGATTTTGTGGTAAAATTTTATGAGTTCCATGACACCAACAGGTTGATGGCCTCATGGTGGAAAGAAGATAAGAAGTTTACAAATAGGAGAAATGGTTGGTATGTTATGACCAATATCAGAGAGACATATATTTATCTGATGTATTTGATCTATCGATTATACGGGGAAAGGGATTGCGCCAAGTTTTCGGAAGCATGGATATCCATGGTATACACTGTGGTAATATACGGTAGTAGCTTCAACTGGAGAGAGATCATTTTGAAACAATTGAGCACCAAAATATTGCAATCCCAAACACCAAAGGATGGAGAAACTCCATCTTTTCACATGGCGTCATACTTATTGGATGTGATCTGTGCAAGGAACATCTTCTCAGGCATGAATCTGAGCTGGCATTTTGTAGAGATACCTGTGCATGTCTATTTCACCATTCTATGGGAGAACAAGTATAAGAAATCTTACACCCTCATATGTGATGAATTTATAGCTCGAGTATATTTCATTCTTTTTAAGAAAGAATTCCCAAGGATTACAACAACAAACAAGAAAATGATTTCAAAAGTAGGCCACTAGTACCTAGAAGAAACCCCCACCTATATCAGATTGTTTGGGGCCACTGGCGCACCACATTTACTCCCCACTCATGTTCCAGATCTGCTTAGTGTGGGAGAAATATGTTATCAAACCATTCTGCAAGGCTATAATTCTACTCTGGTAAAGAACAAAAAGAGAGCATTAATACCCTATGGATTTCATATAGCGTTTTACATGGTAAAATATATTGCACAAGAAAAAGAAGAGGGTTTGAGCTAGTTGGAATATAGATTCCCCACAGGATGATTTTGCAAACATGACCCAAGGCGCCTAGTACCCCAACATGTGTCACATGTATCTTCGTGTTGGTCATATGCCCATGATAAGTTTGAAGAAAAAATATTTACAGAGGGTGCTCAGAACTGGGAGGAGGTTCTCTAGATAAAGGTTAAACCCAATATGATGAAATTTAAAGAGATGAAAATGGATGAGCAGGTTGAAACGATAAAATAGACAACTCAAGAATCCCTTAGGGTTAGGGAAGAAAACAAACCAGTAGAAGACACATAGGCATAAATGAGAGGGATTCTATTGCTAGAGGATACACAAAGAGTCATACAAAGGTTAGAAAATGACCCCCATCTTAACCCTTTGATAGAGATCTTAATTTTCATCCCCATCGACACAATCAATCTTGGAGAAGAGATAAATGACTTAGAGAAAACTCCGCTAGAGGAGACCACTCATCCAGAAAACCCAAGAATTATGTCACAATAGGCAAGGTCGTTGGTTTCTGCTACAACGCAACTGGGGAGAAAAAGAACATCAAGTGGGATAGATGTTCCTAATTTCCTCATAGACCTAATTACCATATATGACAATGAGGAAAGCTCACGGGTTTCTCTCATATCCCTAGTACCAATCATGGAGGAGGGAGAACCAGGGGAAACATATTCTCTAATTCCTGAAGCTTTGACCTCAATTCCCCAAGAAGGAGACAATAAGGCTGAAAGCATTTTGGACACTAAATTTCTCGACCAATTGAGAATTCATCTTAAGAAGGACAACTCTAAGGATGAGTTGGGATCTGGTGAACAGGAAGAAGAAACACATTGATAAGAAATCAACACCTCAATAGTTGATCCTCAAGTAAATTCTGATGCTTTTCCCCTCTCCCCATCTAAATCTAATACTCCACTAGTCAACGAACCCCAACAAGAGGTTGAGTCACCAAGACATACATAATCCCCCCCTGCTAAATAACTACAAGAGTCTGTCATAGAACATATATATATGATAGGAAGCCTAGGAAACACTCTGACCTAGGAGATCAATAGATTCTTGAGACAGTGGACGAGGTTGTCAATATATAAGTGATCACTTAGGAGAGAAATAAGAAAGTTGTGATGAGAAGGACAACTAAGAAAAGGAGCCTCACGCTTGATAATACACTCCTCATCACCACATAAGAAACATTTCTCAACACAGAACATGCTAAGACAACTAAGTTGATTAGGGCGAGAATGGATATAACTGATGCAGTGCTGGACAGAGTGAAAAGGGATGAAAGGAATTAGAATCTGCAAAGGAGGAGTTGGATCATCTACACCATCTAGTGAAGTATTATCAATATTCGATGTAGGCAGTAGTATTCCTTAGGAGTGAATTCAGAGAAACATATGCACAATTTACAAGTGAAAGAAATATCTTCACCACATGAATAGATGGTTTTGAAGAGGATACTCTCATGGGGATGGAAACTTGTAAAGACATGCATAGATGGTATAAAAAGGCACATCAGGCCTTAGAGAGGATTGACTATACCAATGTGGTACAGAAAGGTTGAGACTCAAAAGAGACTGACATCTGAGTACTGATGGATAGAATCATCTCCCGAATCATGAAGGCAATTGAATACTGGATGAACATGGTCCAGGAACCTCAATGGAATATACAAGAAAGGTGGAGAGAGTGCGAGAAAATTTGGAAGAATATCAGTCGAGAGATGGAAAACATTGACCTACCATAGTTCGACCCACCATAAAATTTCGTCGATTTGCATGACATAGTCAAATGACATGCATAGAAGGACTTGACATGGGAGGAAAAGATCTCATAGATTTAAAGTATGACTCCAAGTCAAGTAAACAAGTTCGTGGAACACCCAATCAAGTCCCTCACAATTCTACAATGCTTAAGCGTCAAGCTCATCAGGTATAGAGAATGGGCAGTGGAGATAAATGAAGTCTTCTCTACACCAATGGATCAACATAGGTTTCCCTATAAAAACACATGTGAATACCTTTTATTCAAGTGGGTGGAGTATGAGAGAAATCATCCACTGCAGTAGAAAACCAGATGATTTCAAGAGAACAAGGAGATAAAGTCTACAACGTGTCATTTTTGTTTTACTTAACACAACTTTTAGTAGTTATTTTTAGCTTAGTGATTCTTTATAAATAGGTATATCAACCTTGTGCAAAAGGTCGATGGTTTTGGGGGAAATACATTTTTTTTAGAAATGTAAAATAATTATTTTTGCGTGAATTTTAATTAAGAAGTTTTGTTTAGAACCAAAGACAATTTTTTTTCATCTAAAGCGTCAATCTGATTGGATCGAGGAGGGATTTTTTCCATCTTTGAGTTTGATAGCGTTATTGTATTGAGCAAGATTTGTTGTAATTATTTTTAAGTTATATTTCAATACTATAATAGTTCTTTTGTTATGGATGATGAAAATAAATCGATGTGTTGATATGTGATTGATAGTAGAGCTAAGAGAACTAATTTATTACACTCATATTTGTTATGTATTTGTTTTCCTTTTTACAATTGTTATCTCGATCAATGATGAATGTCTGCAAGTAAAAGTATTATTGCTAATCTTGGAATAGGTTTGATTATCATTGTCTTCACATTGAGGTATAAGGGTTATCTTACGCTCAACAATCTTCAATATTTAGCAATTTCCCTTTATCAGCTAGCTTATGCCATCATCCTTCTCTTACCTAGATTATTTAAGAGTATAAAAATACAAAAAAAGAGAATCATTTAACCTGAAGTAGAAACTTTTCATAAAAAGATACATCTGTCAGTCACCTGTAAATCCCATCGTTAAATCGGTCAGATCAAATATCTGGATAACCATTCCACTCATCAAACGCTTGCAAGTCTAATTGGGCCTCTTAAGCGGTTTTGGTTCCTACTATTGATGTAAAGGATTTCCTGTTGGAAGATTGGTTTTTGTCATTGATGTCAACCCTAGTCATGGGTTTTGGACCGCAAGATTGATAAAGGTTTTTGGACATGAAGAACAATACAGATGCATATACAACACCCATGAATGGATAGTATACATCATGTTGTTTCCGGTGGTATGTGGCATGTCACGTGGATCCACATGGTTGAGAATAAATGAATTTTTGAAGATGACAAAGTGAATTGAAGAAGGAAGTACATGTAGGCCCTGAAGATAATTAAAGAAAAAAATTACAAAATAAGAAAGTGTCAGGTCAGCCCTAATGTTAAAAGGAAGTGACATAAATGGTATAAATAAACAAAATTATACATTCATTTGATACAAGTCAAATTTCAAAGGAAATAATAAGTAAAGAAGGTTGGATTTCAAGGGAGGATGAAGTCTTTTGGTGATGTGTTCTAAGGTATGTTATTTTCAGGTCAGCTTACCATTTTTGCTATAAATTTTTTTTATAGAATGATTCAGATGGTGAAATCGCTATGGTATTGAGAAGACATATCAATTTACCTCTGGTAAAAATTTCAGCTCTTGATTCGTTATAATTATGGAGATACACTCTGTGGAAGATAGGGTTTGTGACCAGTCCTGAAGCTAGTCAATAAACAGGTGTTCCGGATAAAACAGTCATAACGTCTTCATCGAGAATCCAAATGATGTGGAACAAAATTCATTGGAAAGAGTATGGATTTTAGTTTCTTGTGTGCAAGTTTCATAATTGTA
Organism: Picea mariana; assembly: GCA_032191745.1. Classification (NCBI taxonomy): domain Eukaryota; kingdom Viridiplantae; phylum Streptophyta; class Pinopsida; order Pinales; family Pinaceae; genus Picea; species Picea mariana. The sequence goes on along the minus strand of JASDQU010377711.1, from coordinate 147 downwards.
TGTTAAATATTGAGCGTGGGGCAATCTGTACAAGTTCAGTCTCCTGAATAAACCAGAATTGAATAAAGTCTAGCATTCTTTCTATAACTTCTTTCTAGGGAGGATTCAAGGAGTGAAACTTGGAGGAGTTTCAGAGAATACATTGAT
>JASDQU010377708.1:0-11315 GCA_032191745.1 Picea mariana | reverse complement strand
TCACATAGACAAGCTCTTCAATTTAGCAGTCAAGCAGGGCTTCCCTAAACCCTAGACGCAAAGCCTCATTGTTCCTATTTTTAAAAATGGGGATAAAAACATTCCCTCTAATTACAGGACCATTATGATTAGCTCGATTTTAGCCAAGCTTTATGGAATCATTTTGAAAAAGAAGATTAGCATTTGGCTAGAAAGTCACGATAAAAGAGCTAAAGGCCAGGCCGGGCTTAGGAGATATCATTCAACTGTGGACCATCTTGTTGCCTTTAGGATCATTGCAGAGGAGTTTTGCAATACTAAAACCAATCTTTTTTGTTGTTTTGTTGACTTTAGAAAAGATTTTGACATGGTTCCTAGGGAAAACCTTTGGAATAAGTTGGAAGAGATAAAAGTGCCTCTCGAGTTGAGAGCTGCTGCAATAAGGATGTATGAGAACATTATTGCTAAGTTTAAAAACAATGAGGGCTGGTCAAAACAGATTAACTGCAATATCGGAGTCAAGCAAGGTTGTCCCCTGTCCCCTACCCTTTTTGGCATATACATTGATAAATTAGAAGAATGCTTGGAAAAAGCAAGTTGTGTCGGCCCTACTCTCACTCGTATGGTCATCAATCTTCTTCTTTATGCTGATGATATCGTTCTTATGGAAAGAAGTCCCCATGATCTTGAAAACCAACTAAGAATCCTCAAGGGTTTTTTCTCCAATATGGATATGACTGTTAATATTGATAAGACTAATGTCATGATTATTAAATCCAATAAGCTTTCTTATGATACCTTTGTATATGACAACAACAACTTGGAGGAAGTGACTTCATACAAATATCTTGGAATTGATATTCACCACAAGCTTAATTGAAATTATAGCATTGAGAAAAGGATTATTGGGGGATGGAAAGCTTATTATGGGCTTGAAACAATTGTAAATCAGCCAAACTTTGGAGTTGGGATAAGAAGAAACTCCTCTTTGAGACTCTTGTTACACCTGTTATTCTTTATGGATGTGAATTATGGGGCTATAGTATCTCTCGTGAATCCTGGAGAAAGATAAAGCAAATACAAAAGAAGTTTATAACCTATAATCTCAAAATTAAAGGAAATACACCCTATCCCATCCTCCTCGTAGAAACTAGCCTCTCCCCTATTGAGAGCATGGCTATGACTAGATACCTAATGTATAAGAACAAGTTAAACAACATGGAAGACAAGAGGCTACCTAGAATTGCTTCCAAATCAAGTCATAACCACCATTGACTCAAGCGAGGACGGTATAAAGACGCTCGATCTTGGCTAAATTATTGGGGAATCATGGAATAAACCATTTTGCAGAATAAAGATACTATTAAAAAAACGTCATATCAAAATTTAAGGAAAAAATGTGGTGTGATAAAGAGTTAGAGGAAAAAAGAAAATCAAGGTATTATAAAGATGTAATCAACCCTAATCTAGAAGATCAAAATTATCTATCTCTTTTGCCAAGTGTAAAGAAAAAAATAAGCATTGCTAAGATAAGAATAAATTCTCACAAGCTCCATAGTGAAACTGGGTGTTGGTCAATTCCTAAAACGTCGTGGGATGAAAGAGTGTGTCACCTTTGTGACACTGAGAAGGTTGAAGATGAAAAACACTATCTCTTAGATTGTCCAGCCTATACCCATATTAGATCTTGTCTTCAAAATATTGATCACACTATCAACCTCCCTAACCTCTCAACTCAACAAAAGTATGGTGATCTTGGAAAACTTCTCTTAATGTTTTTCGAGCAGAGAAACAAAATTCTAAAGAATCACAAGTAATCACTTACCTCTTAAGGTCTGATAGACCAATTACATCTTAGTGGACGTTAATCATCATCATCATTATCAATCTCAAACATAAAAAGTTTAAATAATAATAATTATTATTATTATAAAACTTTCTTTAAATGAAATTAAAATTTTATTATTAAAATATAAAAATTATGAAGCAATTTTTTTACAAACATATAATAAAATAAAAAACTTAAATAACAACAAAAAAAAAGTAATTCTAAAAACAAAATTAAAAAAATGATTTTAAAAACAAAAATACAAAACCAAAACATTTATAAAATATATAGAAATAATTTAAAATAGAAAAAAGATTATTTATATAAAAAAGAAAAATATAATACTTTTCTATATATCAAAATTATCATTCATTAAACATAATTTTTTCTAGTTATATTTAATTTCACTATATAAATAACATTACAATTTATTTTCTGCAAGTCAAAGCTGGAAGGGGATACTGAACCCACCGGCTAATTACACTGTTAATGCTTCTAGTTAGCGGAACTGTTTTGTTTTGAACCAATACTCTAGATCAGCATGATGTTAGGAGTAAGGTGAAGAAACATGCTCAGACTAACGGCTGCCATATCTGGTTTCCTTTGGGCAGACATATGGCAGGCAATTTTTTTGAAACATACTGCATATGAAAACAACTATTTAGGTTTCCGTTTTTCAGCTGGACGGCTGGCATTCTCAAGTTTGCTGTAATACTGAAGAGCTAATACAACAGGATCTTTCCTTTTTTTACCTAAAAAACCATTGCAATTTATTTTACTATGTGATCAAACATATTAAAATTTAACATTACAAAATGTAAAACTTAATAAAAATGTTGAAAATCGAAAATTTTCAGTGCATTACAGGCAATATCATCGTCGAATTTTGTTCCTGCTTCCAATAAAAAGTCATACAAACAAAAGCTATCCCTACTTCAGAGAAAATAATGCAAACAAAAGATAGATTTAATATTTTACATTTTAATAGTTGTGTTTGTGCATTATGCTTTCCCCGATGGAGAGCGAACGACAGAAATAGAAGGGTAGTTAGAGTCGGCTATCTACCTATTTGGCATCGCATTAAAAAAAATAGTGCGAAGAAATCACTTACAAGTTTCCATGCATATTCTTGGCATCGCATTTTCTCCTTTTTAACCCTCATCTTCCCAAAACTTACCTAAAGACTACTTTTACAGATACCTTTGAAAAACCACTGAATATATTCAAAGCGGGTATTCCTGGACCAACAGTAGATCCACTTAGATCCAACGAATGATGGGGACCCAGAATGGATCAGACAAAGTGCGCATCGAATCCCTTAACCCCTCATCATTAAATAATGGTTTTTTTGGGTGTGGGATAGGGGTTGAATCATCCCATCCTAGTGGGAATCACTCCACCTTTCTTGTTCATGATTAGACAACTCACATGTGGCACATATTTCCTAAAGTTGATCTCAACAAACTTAATGGGTCCGACCCAAAATGACGAATCACTCAAATGGAACATTACTTTTCCTTGCATGGCATCACAACTAACTTTATGAAATTTCGCGTGGCTGTCTTATATTTGGATCATGCATGTTAGGAATGGTGGAAATGTCATAAGAAATCTCATAGGGGTTATATTGTTTTGGAGATAATTGATCTCAAACTTATATACATTCTTTGAAATAGACGCTCATTATTTGGGATGACTGAACAATTTGACATAATCGAAGATTTCATCTTTTCTTTTGAGTAGATGGTCATCATCACACCAATGAGGTGTATACTTTTTTCAATGAATTCTTTATTAGTGGTTTGAAAGAAGAGATGCATGCACAAGTCTTAATGGCCCATCTTACTACTTGATTAGAAGCCTCTCAAAAAGTTTGAGAAGCCCAACAGGTGGTGAATGCTCAAATTAAAAAAGATCTCATTTATTCCTTGTCTCTGTCCCACTATTTCCATCCCACCAATCCCTCTCCATCCTCACCACCTTTCAAGATCCACAAGTTAACCTGAGACGAAATTATAAAACACCAACTTAAAAGTCTCGACTACAATTGTGACGAGAAATATTTCCCCGTGAATAAATCTAAGGAGAAAAAACACTTTATGGAAATTTTGGAGGACATTTATGATGATGAAGTTGAAGTTGTACCCCCAAAGGCCCTTGATCCACCCATTGAATACATTCCCTATATGGTTCTTAGGATTTTGAACTATAGATATCGTTACATACCTTATCTGGGATATCCACTCCCCAAACACTTAAATTGATTTCCTACATCTAACATCACAAAGTCGTAGTCTTAATTGGCACTAGTAGCACCCATAACTTCATTCATTGATGTGTAGCCCAAGAAACCCATTTGTACATCCTTGTTGTGAACAAATTCCAAATCACGATTTCTAATGGAGGTTCTATGCAATGTGGTGGTCATTGTGAAAACACGAGGCTTCAAATAGGTTATTCCTTGGAAACTCTTTTGTTTTCTATTAAAATGTGTGGTTGTGCAATTGTCTTGGGGGTTGAATGGTTATGGACATTAGGTCCCATCACCATGGATTTTCGTAAGTTATACATGAGTTTCCAGAAGGATTGGCATATCTACACTTTCAAGGGAATTACAACTAAATATTTAGAGATCATTATCTCCCACTATATGGGAAAGATTCTTAAAATTGGGAATTTATGAATTGTGGCTTAATTCCATACCATTCAATCCTTTAAGACACCTTCTCAACCCATTCATTTTCACATGTAGTTAGTCTTGGGTGAACACCAATTCATCTTTGAACCTCCTCAAGGACTACCACTCGCCTAAGGTGAGCATGATCATTCTATTCTACGCATACGATGTAGCATCCCACCTAATGTACACCCTTATCCCCATCAATTTTCCCCAAAAAATGAAATAGAAAAGATAGTTCATGAGCCGCTAATAATTGGTGTCATCTGCCCTTGTACCACCCCTTATTCATCATTGATTATCATGGTTCTCAATAAAGAAGGCACTTGGTGCCTGTGTCTTGACTTCCAAGCTCTAAATAATCTGACAATCATGAACAAGTTTCCCATTCTAGTCATTGTTGACCTTTTGGATGAACTAAAGGGTGCTCAATTCTTCTCCAAACTCAATATTCACTTGGACTATCACCAAATTCACATGAAGGAGGTGTGTATTCCTAAAACTACTTTTTCCCCTCATGAGGAAAATTATGAGTTCTTGGTGATGCACTTTTGGCCTTTGTAATGCACCTTTTTCCTTTAGACTCTCATGAACAAAATATTTAAATCCTTTCTACAACATTTTGTCTTTGTCCTTTTCAATAACACCTTGATCTATAGTAAAACTTGGCAAGCCGATGTCACCATGTGAATTAGATCTTACAACTACTTGTTGATCATCAACTCTTTCTTAAGTGGTCCATTACTAGAATGCCAATTTGGGTTTGTCGTCATAATTTTTCATTACATTTATGGTATACATAGTTTTTTAGGATATTGGAATGCATTGAGTACTTACATAAAAACACATCTTGGTAGAGTTGTAGAGGGTTTATTCACATATGAACCTATTTGTGTTGAGATGGACCTTAGTATGGTACTTCTAGACAAAATGATTCTCAACTGGAAAATATTATATACACATATGCCTTGTATTAAGAGAACATGGTTTTTAGATGGAGGATATCTCATCTTCGAGAGAATTTACAAACTGTTAATCCCTATGCTTGAGCTCATCCTCCCAAGCGAAAAGGGACCAAAGAAAAACTAAAGAGATGGAATTTTCGAGACGAATTGAGTTTAGATACTGACATTGTTTAGAATGAGGCAAATCAACAACAAAATATTAGCATTGAACAGAATGAGGTAAATTTGCTATCGAATGTGTTTATTGGGGAATTCATTCCTTTCTCGAGGGATAAAATAGAAGAAATGGATACAGGATTTTCCTCCTTAAGGGAGGTCGCAGTAGCTAAAACCTCTCTAGGTGGAATGAAAATACATCGCAGAACTAATTTCTCCAATTCAGATAAGGAATTGGTACCTTCAAAGAATCTCGATATGTTGCATTCTAACTTATGATTAGTTATAGTGACTCCTTGTTTAGCAGGGTGGCAAGAAGGTAACAATAAGGGGGGGAAGGAAAGATTGAGGATTATTTTGTAAAGGACAAGAAATGACATGTGCACTAATTATTTGACTTTAATCTTCTATACATGTAATTGCTTGAATCTTTGTATCATGCTTTGAGCACATGAAAAATGTTTGGTGGAATCAACAACTAGTTGGGCACGTGCTCGTGTTACACGTGGCCGTGTTATCCAACTGCTACCACTATAACCTCCAGGTGTGCCCACGATGCCCCTTACGCGACACACATTGTAAGTAGGGGGGAGTTGAACTCGAAACCTCACGGAACTTCATTTTCACAGCACTTGCCAGTTGAGCTGCCCCCCGGGGGCAAATGGGCCATGATTTTAGAATGAAATAAAAATCATGATTTTTTTCATGGAAAAAATAACTTTTATTTATTTAACTTTAAGAAAAATGATATTGAAGTAATTGGTTTGCTTTAACATTTTTTTTGTAATTGAAAATATTTCATAACTATCCATGGTTTTTATTAGTTCACATGTGGTAGCATTACAATTATTTTGAAATTGGGATTTACTTTCTATATGAGTTTCACTATAGAGATGTAAATTTGTTTTATTTTAACAATGATGATTTTCTTCTTTCAACTACTCATAAGAAAAAGATACATATAATTTTCTAGATTTAGGGTAACAACCTTTTGAAGGTACTTTACCTCTCTTATCATCTATTTCTTCATTGCACCATAATTGTTTTTTAAAATTTAAATATGATTAGCCCATTATGGGGGAGATGTTCATGTAACACAAGACACTAAAATAATAATTTTAAAAACATTAAAATAATAGGAAACATTAAAATAATAATAGAAAATAAAAAATTATGTATGTTCCATTATATATATATATATATATGTGTGTGTGTGTGTGTGTGTGTGTGTGTGTGTGTGTGTGTAACAAACACACACACACAAATACACATATATTCTCAATCTCTTGCAAATATGATCTATCAAGCAGAGAGAAGGATCAAAGTGGAAACCTTTTTTAGAATGTAAAACTTGAGGAAAAGGTTTTCACCTCGAGAGATTTGATCCCTCTTGATATATCTAGAGTTAACATCGATCTAGACTTGTTGTATTTTCAATGATATCAATATTGTGTAAAGTGACCACTTTTATTCCCCAATGCTTTAACTAAGATATAGCATCATTTGTTAAGTCATAAGCAACTTTCACTTAAGTTTAAAAAAATCCCAAGAAACTTTTTCTTTTTTCATATTATTTGTTTTATATTTGTGCATTAAATATTTGATCTGTTAAAATAATTCATTTAAACATGTTAATATTAAATTCAAATATTTAAAATTTAATTTTAATTTTCCAATTTTAAAAAATATATAATTAATACTAGGTAACCTCCCACATAATGTACACTCTTATCCCCATCCATTCCCCCCCTCCCCCCAAATAAAATAGAAAACTAGTTTCATCAACCCTAGTACCAACTCTTATTCATCAATGATTATCATGATTCTCAATAAAGAAGGCACAAATTATCATGATTCTTAATAAAGAAGGAAGTGCATGTGTCTTGACTTCCTAGTTTTGAATAATCTGATTATTCACCAAACTCAATCTTCACTTGGGGAATTTTACCAAATTCACATGAAAGAGGTGTATATTCATGAAACTACTCTTTGCACTCATGACAACAATTATGAGTTCTCGGTGCTGCCCTTTGGCCTTTGTAATGCACATTTTCCCTTCAAACTCCCATGAAGAAAATATTTAAACCCTTTATACAAAATTTTGTCTTTGTCCTTTTTAATGACATCTTGATCTATAGTAAAACTTTGCAAGCCCATGTCACCATGTGGATTAGGTCTTACAACTACTTGTTGATCATCAACTCTTTCTTAAGTGGTCCATTACTAGAATGTCAATTTGGGTTTGTCTTCCCAAATTTTCATTACTTTTATGGTATATATCTGGTTTTGAGGATATTGGAATACATTGTGTACTTATATAAAATCATATCTTGGTATAATTGTAACGATTTTATGTATATATGCACCTATATATGTTGAGATGGACCTTAGTAAGGGACTTCTAGACAAAATTACTCTCAAATGGAAAATGTTAAAATACACATATGCCTTGTATTAAGAGAACATAATTTTTAGGTGGAGGATATCTCATATTCCACAACATTTACAAACTACTCATTGATATGCTCAAATTCATTCTCCCAATAAAAGAGAGACCAAAGAAAAACTAAAGAGATGAAATTTTCTAGAGGAATTGAGTTTACATACTAACATTGATTGGAAATAACGTAGATGAATAATGGAATACTAAGATTGATATGAATGAGGTAAATTAACAATTGAATGTGTTTATTGGGTAATCCATTCATTTTTTTAGGGATAAAGAAGAACAAATGGATACAAGGTTTTCCTCCTTCAGGGAGATTGTAGTAGCTAAAATCTCGAGGAAAGAAAGATTGAGTATTATTGTTTAAAGGGCAAAAAAATGACATGTGCTCTTATTTTTCTATACATGTACTTGCTTGAATCTTTATATCATGCTTTGAGCATATAAAAAATGAGCCATGATTTTATAATGGAATAGAAATTGTGATTTTTTTCATGGAAAAAAAGCACTTTTATTAATTTAACTTTAAGAAAAATTATATATAACTAGGTAACTTTAACTTTTATTCAAAGAGGTACTTATATAACTTTTATTTATTTTTTTCATAACTTTTATTAGTTCACAATTATTTTGAATTTGGGATTTAGTTTTGATATGTGTTTTTCTATAGATATGTGAATTAAAGTAAAGCATTAAAATAATAATTAAAAAAACATTAAAATAATAAAAAATTCTCAATCTCTTGTAAATTTGGATCTATCAAGGGCCGAGAAGAATCAAATCTTTGGAAATGAAAACCTTTTTTAGAGTACAAAACTTGAGGAAAGGTTAACATGGATCCGGACACTTGATCCAAAGTTAACATAGATCTACTGGTGATATTTTCAATGGTATCAATATTATGTAAAGTGGCCTCTTTTATTAGTCAATGGAAGCAACTTTCACTTAAATTTGAAATAATCTTAAGAAACATTCTCTTTTTCATATTATTTATTTTATATTTTTACATTAAATATTTGATTTATTAAAATAATTCATTTAAACATATTAATATTTAATTAATATATTCAAAATTTAATTTTAATTTTTAATTTTAAAATATATTTAATTAAATATATTATTATTCTTAATATTTAATTTAAAATTAAATATATAATTATTTGAACATTCAAAATTAAGAAGCAACTCATTAATTTAAATATACTAACATTCAAAATTGTATACAAAATTTCAAACAAATAAAATGTAAACTTTATGATAATATATTTTTAACAAGTAGTTACAAACAAAACAAAACACATAAAATGTTTGAATTTCAAAGGTATCAACAATACTTTTTAGTGCTTTACAAAAGGTTTATTCCCTTCATAAAAAAAAATTATATGTAACATTATTTTTTTAATCTTTTCATCGTATTTTATATTTTTAAAGCAATTAAAATGAAAAAACAAGTTTAAATTTGGTGTTATTAACTATTTACAAATCCATGAATATAACGAAAACACATAAAATGTTTGATTTTCAAAGGTATTAACAATACCTTTTAGTGCTTTACAGAAAGTCTATTCCTTTCGTAAAAAATTTTTATGCAACATTATCTTTTTAATCTTTTCATCTTACTTTATATTTTTAAGGCAATTAGAATGAAAAAACAAGTTTAAATCCGGTGTTATTAACCATTCACAAATTCATGAATACAAGGCAAGTTGCTTAATGATGTTCTTATAACATTGATTATAATATTTTTTTTTTCCATTAAAGAACTTGTTTGTTGAAACAACTTATGGTAATGCAATTTTTAATAGTAAAATATTATAAGTCAATGTATTTCATGTATCATTTTAGTTTATCATTTATAAGGTATATGCCAAAGTTTTAAAAATGCATTTCATGGATAGAAAAAGTAAAAACACTTATTAATGCACAAATAAAGTAAAAACACACTTATTAAAAACACGCTTATTAATGCAGAAACAAAATAGAAACACATCAATGCAACTAAAGGATGGGATGGCTAAACCCTAATGGATATAAAACAAAATTTAGATAATCACATCTTAAATGCAAAACTGCTTTATAGTGTTGATCATCACTACAACAACTTGAGAGCTTCTCCATTGATTTTAAGCATTGGAAATTTACTTAGAAAAATTATAATAGAAATATACATGTACTTAGGGTTGATGCTTGTAATCAAAGACAAAAAAAAAAAAAAAAAGTTAACTCGGAAAAGTATCCAAGTACCTAAGCTAACAAATTAGGATTAATATTTTAAATCTAAAATTAAATTTTAAATTGAAATATATGAAAGTTAAATTGTGATTTGGAAGTTAAATTGTGATTTGGGATGCATTAGTAAGATATCTTGTTCAAATTATCACTACTAAATGTAACACTATTGAATGTAACATCTGATGTTATAGTCCATTAAATATAAATAATTGTTACCCTGCCCACCCAAATTTAATAAAAGAAAACAATATATAATATTAATACATGATTAACAACATATAATATTAAAACATTTTTACTCTACGATGTTTTGAAAATGGACCTAGAAATATTTAGGTGAGCATCTATATCATATAAGCTTACTGAATCTTCGGTGAGTAGTTCGCCAAATTGACTTGAGTTGCAATGGATCCTCCTTTACTGTGTAAGTAAAGATGGTGTATTGCCTTGGCGTAGCGTAGTTGTTGTTCGGCTCAAATGGTTAATTTGTTTCTTGAGAGCCAATGTAACAAAATGCCCTTAAGTGGATCGATGTATGGTATATAAAGTTCCATATCCAGTAGCAGATCCTGCAATAGTAGTAGACCCAACTTTTAAACCAATTAGTCATTACCAACCTATTGTAAGTTCTCGAGGTAACTGTTATCCGTGCACAAGCAGTCAATACAACGTCCACCACACATGCAACAGCTCCCAAAATATCCATGCAGGTAGAAAACTATCAGAGATGCCTCCCCACCTACACTTCCTGAAGATCTGGTTAGAGTGTTATTGGCAAAGGCCCTAGAAGCCGATGACAAAATTCCCCCTCACTGATTTTTCAATACATCATATTTAGAAGTCCATCTGCAATTTGATGCATAGGATTACCATGAAAAAGTCCCAAAAGAGTCGATGCTATGCAAGCTTTGTGCTGGCAGTACTAACCTTTAAATTTTGGAAATTAGTTAATAAAAACTGGTTATGAAAATGATGAAGATGCTTCAGGAATTTGGCCCTTCACTAGAATCATTACTAGTCATTTTATTTGGC
>JASDQU010377705.1:0-11315 GCA_032191745.1 Picea mariana | reverse complement strand
TAATTACTTTGGTTTATTAGTTAAAGAAAGCCATGCTATAAATAGTTTTGGAATTCACTCTCGCCCTGGCATCTTGGAATGATATACTGGTATCCTCAAGAATCCTCTCGGGCATTTCCTTTGGCTTGGCAGATCCATTCATATAATATATCCCCACACCCAACCCGACACCGCCTCCTCTGTCTGGACTTTACCTCTGTCAACTTATTTGGATTACGAGCTTTTCCTCCCTATCCGAAATCATCAGTGGTTCCACCCAGTTATTCTAGAAATTGGGAATCATTTTGGTGGTGGGAACCCCTTCAACAATTACAAGAGTGTCGACCCCCCTCTCTTGGAAAATTGCAGTGATCCAACCTATGGATGTTGTTATCAAGTCACATGTGATTCTAGTTCAAGGTCGTGCTGGCAGGTAGTGTGGGAACCTAAAGCATAGTGGTTGTCCCTTCACAATAAAGGTAATTTCAGGGTTATTTTGAAGCATTGGAATCCCACTCAATCTAAAGTCATCATATGGTGGCAAACTCTTTATCGATCTAGATCTGACGTTCTTTTGATCACAAAGGATCCATCTTGGTTTTACATCAAGAAAATTCTAAGAAGGCATGTGGAGATGGTAGAGGGAAGCTAAGTTACAGGGTTCATCGAACCTAAAGTTTGAGGTTTGAACTTTGGTGAACCTCAAGGTTTATAGAACTTAATGTCGAACTTGAACGAACTCGAATGTGTGTCTGAATTCAAACCTTAAGACGAATTTGAAGGAAAAATTTATTGAGGTTTGGGACGAGGTTTCATTAGGGTTCAATATATATAGCCGAACCTAAAGCTGAACCTCATTCGAATCTTATTGGAAAATTCGAACCCGAATCGAACCTAATCATTGTTGAACCCGAACTCGAATTCGAACCATGTGACTTAGGAGAGAAGTAGATTGAGTTACACTCAAGTCAAAAGCAAGGTGAATCAAGTTGACAACAAGGTGAATGGACATAAGAAAATATTTTTGGTTTTGCTCCATTGTGTGAAAGTTTTAGAGAAAGATTGACAAGAGACAATAGAACAAAAGCAAGATGTAAAATCACTCATACAACATGTGGATTCTTTGGAGTGTGAACGTCATCAGTTGAGAGTCGTTCCCTTACCACAACATTCAAATTCAAGCTCCATTGTTCAACAAACAACATAACAATCATTAACGAATCAAGCTAAGGTATCGAGAAACAGAGACATTAAACCAATGGAGATGGAAAACCAAAAACCAAATCATGGTGAACTACAAGGAACATTTGATCTAATGAATCTACAGTGTAATCATGTATTTTTGTTACATTTTGATTTTAGAATACTTTATTAAAGTTTACTATAGTATAGAGTCCACTTTTGTATATTTTTGTTACATTTTGATTTTAGAATACTTTATTAAAGTTTATTATAGTATAGAGTCCACTTTTGTATCTATCTTCTGCACTATTTTGCTTAACTCAACCCTCTTTATATATAAAACCCTTTTCAGTTTCTTTAAAATAATAATATTAATAATAATAATAGAAATTTATAATCTTTTTAACAAATTTTTAATTATATTTATTTAAATATTTATATTTATATTTAAATATAAATATTAAAATATAATGGTGATAATTTCTATCTACAATATTTAAATATATAATAAATGTTCAAAGATGAAATTATTAAATATAAATATTAATGCATAATGGTGGTAATGGAGCTTTCTAATTGGCTCGAAGCTATAATATTTTTTTTTAACATGTCTTTGTTCCACAAGATAGATTTTAAAGTATGAATTATACTAACGTATAATAAAGGTGATCCGTCATAACAGGTCTTTGTTTCAGTAGGTTCTAAATAAATATTAATGTATGAAAGGTGTTCTCATAAATTGACAAACATTTAAGTGTATAATTTACATTTGAACAATTCTTTAACGAATATTTAAGTATATATTCCACGTCTTAAATGTCAAACCTGAAAATTCATGCTCCGCCTTCTCCAACGTGCTTTGTTGTTAAATGGATTGTTTAATATATCGTCGTGCTTCGTTGTTAAATGGATTGTTTAATATATCGTTGACTTAATGGACAAATGCCAATTCCGAATGCATACAATCAAACAGCAGGATGCCGTACCGCATGGTTGTCATTGCTATCCCCATTTTTATTAGTCCCTATCGAAGGTGTAGAGGGACCGCATGGTTGTCATGGTTATCCCCAAAAGATATTTTTTAAAATAGAGTTGGTAAATTTATATTTATTAACAAATGTATTGTTGTTTTTATTAGTCTTTATAGAAGGTGTAGAGGGATTATAGTGATCGATAATTCGTTGATTTCATATTAATATGTTCTTTGACTATAAATTTTCACATCATCTGTATTGTTCGAACTATACAAGTAAAAACATTATTTTTTATATAATAAAAAAAACCTTATATGTCATCGTCTCATTGGAGAATATATTGGAGGTCTTATTGCCAACTTTGCTATTCCCAATGTTGTAAATGTTTAGACATCCAAAGTTTTGAGCTTAGACACTCTTTTTAAATTTTTATTACATTTTTACGAAAATGTTTACATACCGAAAGTTCTGAGCATCGACGTTGTTTTTTAATGTTCTTATTATTTCTATTTGTATTGAAATGTTTACATATCGAAGGTTTAGAGCATTGACACTCTTTTTGAGGTACTTGAATAGGCCTGACAACTTAAATGTTTACATAGCGCGAGGTCCTTAAACATGCCTGACAACTTAAATGTTTGCATATCGCGAGGCTCTTAAACAACTCGACAACCTTAAATGTTCACCTAAATAGGCTTCTCACAGTATATTTTTCCTCGAATTTTACCATACAATGTTGCAGTGAATTTGGACAATATTGTTGTCCATCGCCAGTTGCATAGCCATTGTATGTTTCATACTTCTTCTATGCTTGGAATGAAATTTGGTCATTGTTGAAGATACATACATTGTTTACTGGTTCGGTGGGTGTTTCTTCTTCACTGGTTCGTTGGTTGTTGCTTGTTGTTGTTTGGTTCAACTTTGCAAGGTTGAGGACTTGCACTTGCGGTTGGACCTGTTGGTGCTTGTTGCTTGTTTTTGTTTGCTTCAACTTTGCAGGGTTGGGGTCCTGCATTCGTAGTTGGAGTTGTTTTTTTTGACTTTGTGGGGTCCAAGTCCTGCACCCACATTTCGACCCGCGCTTCTGTCGTTCATCGTTGCAGAGTAAGTTTCGATGCCATAATTTCATTTATATTCGTTCTTTGTTGTTTGTTGTTTGCAGTTTGCAAGTAAGAATGTTTAATTATTTCTACTCGCATGGTTGTCACATGTTTCAGGTTCCTTCTGTGCTTGGGATGCAATTTGGTAATCAATGGAGATACATATGTTGTTTACTGGTTTAGTGGTTCTTGCTTGTTCGCTGGTTCGTTGGTTCGTCAGTTGCTGCTTGTTGTTGTTTGGTTCAAGTTTGCGAGTTTGAGGTCCTGCAACTGCAGTTGGGCCTGTTCGTGCTTCCTCGTTGGTTTGTTGCTTGCTATTTTCTTTTGTTTGCTTTGACTTTGCAAGGTTGGGGTCCTGTGCCGACAGTTGGAGCTGTTTTTTTTCACTTTGTGGTGTTCAGGTCCTACACCTGCAAGTGGACCTGCAGTTCTGTCGTTTTCCGTGTGTGGCGAAGTCGATATCTAGCGCCTATCTCGTGCCCGTCTATCCTTCTCTTAAATTTTTCTCCAATTTTTTCTCCTAACTCTGAACCATACCTACAAGCCTTTGCAAAATTTTCTTGTAGAAGAAAATGATATTGAGATGGTGCTAGCAAGAGTGGTGTTCCTTGGATTGCAAATTGCAATATTCAGTTTCTATGCTGCTTGGCGTGCAACATTGATAACATAATGAATGTATTCTCAAATGCATCACACCATTTACATTTGGACGAAACCATTATCATTCTAGGATACTTCAGTGTTGACATGCTACAAAATAATGACATAACAAATAATTGGACAACTACATGTGCAATTACAATGTCCGTTGTCTTTTTGTTAAGATAAAACATGTGAAAAACACACTTATTAACCATATATGGTGAAATGTGCCCATATCACAATACAACCTCTTTATCTTGTACACAGATTGGTTTGACCACGATACAATTTGTCTTGTACGTGAAATATGAGATGTACATCAAATATATTACAAAATTATATTTCCATGTCTCAAAGCATATCTGGATACTTTGCTGCACAAAACCAAAATCATTTAGCTATGGCCATGCATTTTCTTAATATTTTTTGGCTTGTAATATATTTTGGATAGGAAAAACTCTATATAATTACAACCATGGATCAAGAAAATCAAACGTTCATATTTCTAACTATTTTTTATTCTATTCCTTTGATTCTCATTTACTGTTTGTACATATTACTTGTTCTCCCCTGCATACCAACTTCCATTCATGTTTCTTGTATTTTGTGCATTCCCACATTGAAACAAACAAAATAACTGGAGAAGACGAATGAGTCTTTATCGCAAATGTAGAAGAGGAGATACAAAGGTGCATGCTTGTACTGTTATTTCATATTCCATTGTTTTGTATTTCATTTATTGTTTGTATATGTGTTCACCTAATTTATTGTATGTAGATATTGCGTATCTTCCTACATAATAACTTATCTTCATGTCCTTCGTATTCTCTGTGTCGCTACATTGAAATAAATCGAACTCTGTTTATTTTTTTACATGTCTTCCTGCATACCAAATTACCTTCATGTCCATTGTATTTTTATGCATTGCTACATTTAAACAAACAGAATAACTGGAGAAGACGATGGACTCTTTGCCGCAAATGTAGAAGAAGAGATACAAAGGTGCTTGCGTCTACTCTTATTTCATATTCCATTGTTTAGTATTTCATTTATTGTATGTATATTTGTTCTATTTGTTTTACTGCTTTGCACCTAATTTACTGTATGTAGATACTACGCATCTTTCTGCATAGTAACTTATCCTTATGTGAATTGTATTCTCTTTGCTGTTACATTGAAATAAATAGAGCTGTATTTCTTTTTTTACATGTCTTTCTACATACTAACTTACCTTCATGTCCACTGTATTTTTGGCGTTGCTACATTGAAAGAAACAAATTAGTTGGACATGAAGATGAATTCTTATATGCCACATCAGAGGGTGTTGAAGTACAATCTTCAAAAAGGTATACCAATTGTGATAGTAAATCAAACACAAAAAACCAGTGGGTGCATATAATATTGGACTACAAAACGATGATTTGGAAACAATGGTCCTTTCTTGAGACTTCCCAATTCCAAACATTTCCCTCCCCATTTCTATTTTCCCACTTTCTATTATCCCTTTTTTTTCCCTCTTCTATTCTTAACCGAATTCCCCTTTGTTTTTCTCCTCTACTTTCGCTTTCTGGTTTCTTTGCTTAGTCGTCTTTTCGAAAATTTCTAGGTGCGCAAGTTGGCGGACTCACAGGTTCAGATTTACACTCATGCTTATATATCACGAATCCGACCGATGGTTTCCTCATTCCATACTTAGCCACTTTTTTGATCGCGGGTTCCCGGGCTAGCGGGTTCAAGATTGCACGTTTAGCTTCGGAGGTTCTGTGATATACAGATTGGCCGTCGTACCCCCCCATCATGCCCTATTCCCTGTTACACATTTTTTCATTCAAAAAATCCGAGGCATACAATTTGACCGCTGGGTCCTCATGTTTCCTGAGTATCCCTTGACACCCTATTTTGTATTCCATCTCCTTCGACCTTGTAAGTGACATTCAAAATAATTATGGACAATATACAATGCATATTCTTATTTAGTTCTTCTGATGTTCATCTACATATGCTTGCATCAGAAAAAGTTGGACTAGTGACATGGCCATGAGCAGTCAATCATCGCAAACATCAATAGACCGACAAGGCCAAAGGTAAAGATTCATACATTGTGTTCCTCATATGTTTACCAAACAAATATCTTGAGCTATTTATTCATCTATGCCATGATAAATATGTTGATGTCATCTACAACACATACTTTTCAGTTCACAAGAAGTATCAACGAGTGCAAGTGAGACACTGAACATAGCGCAAGTTCCGCAGACTAAGAGGCCTGGTTGCAAAAATATGGCTCCATACTTCATCCAAGTTGTGCGTCTACTTGTACATTTATGCCATGAAAAAAGAAAACAAAAAAATAATGCAGACTACCATTCACATTACTTTTCCTGTTCAAAAAATGTCACAAGGTCTAAACTTATAACACCCAAAATACTATCAATAGAGGGTTTGAACAGCCGCCGAACTGGACAAATGTTCGTCGGGGACATAATGGTCGTCTATAACACCTACTTGGACAAGGAAAACAAAAATAGATCCATTATGCATGATGACATGACAGACAATGAAGCCCCGACGACAGTCACACTGACTATTCCCACACAACTTGTCCAAAAACATGCAAAAAATATATTTCCAGGTAATGGGATATCCATTACAAATTTTAATATATTGCCCAAAATAGTATATGACTTTGGTAATTGTGATCGGATTATATCGCTCAACGAAACAAGTATTGTGGAAAAAATTCCCACGATTTGTTCAGAATATCGTTTCATCCTGGACACAACAATCAACCAACTTGCACAGAGCAATGACACTTATCTAATCAGAACCATTGGTGCAGTTGTCACACTCGCGAGAAAAATTGGCTCGCAACACATTCTCCATATAAAATATGGAGAGTCAGACAATGACAAGGAAATGGTATCATTCTCCATATCTAGTGTCGTCCTTTACTTTCACATGTCCATATATCTCGGTTATGGTACACAACTATTTCACTGTTCCATGTTGCAGCTGCAATTGTTCGACATTTATTCAAATTTTTTTTCCTCAATGGAACAACAATTGCATAAAGGGCAATTTTCACTTATGCTTTTCAAAAACATAACAAAGAAAATAGATGTTAAAGAAATGATCTTTCGCACAACCCAAGCAACATTTGTAACAGAATCACAAACATACATAGTACATGATCTCAAGAAACTAACTAGCTTGACAACTGTTGTGTGTATACATCTACAATTTCATCCTCACTTTGCTCATACAAATTGCCTTCACCAATTTTCTGCAACTTTTTTTTTGTTGTGCAGTTGTATATTATATTGTTCAATATATTAACTTCTATGCTCACGTGCCTAGGTTGAGGGTGTTTTGGTTGCAACGAATGCGTACTAGACCCCCTTCAAGCATGTATGTGCCAAATGCAACTCTCCTTCTTCTGCCTCTGCTTTCATAAATGATGGTACAATTGATTGTCTACGACGTAGTAAAAAATGCCCTTACATATATATACATTGCCTCAATGCTGCCATCTAAACATTGTACAATTAGACAACTTCTGTTATAAGATGTGCTTCCCGAGTTAGTAGAATTTCCATATGAAGTATACCTACAGAAAAAGACAAACATTGTCTACATGTTGCGTGAGTTTTGGGTCCATAGCAAATTTACCTTAAATGAGGACAATGCAATACTGCATATTGGTTGAAAATAAAACAAAATCATATCAAGCGTTGGTCGAAAATGAAAAAATCTCATGTGTATCTGTCCATGCCACCCAATGATGATATGAATAGAATTTTCTAGTGCCATGGCAAATTGAATAGGAAGCACATAAGATTGTTCAGTCAAGAAATGGGAAGAATGAGGACAAACCCCATACAAAGTATCCATCTGTGAATAAATCAGGTCCATCCTTTGAACCGTCGAAATGACTTGCTCCTCTGGGCGAAACCATCAGGCATTTCCAATAATATTAGAAATTTGGCATTGTTAAAACTGGTAGTGATAGAACATGGCACTATCAGAAGCAAATGTCCATAGTGATCTTGCTTCATGGTAAAATAGTAATCGACAAGTTTCTTGTTCCCCATTTGGGGGTTTGGTTATAGCTGGGATACAATGCCGAATCTCCGTTGGTTTTGTGTTGTCTTGTGTTTGGCAGACTTTTGTTCATATCTCATGGGAACATATACCACATGTAATAGAAAACCAATGCGACGTGTGTTTTTTTTTATATCAAATTGTTTGATTCATAGGTCGATGAGTACTGCTCTATGGACCTTTGTGGGATCTCACTTGGCGCCTTCTGTGTTCATGTGTTTCCTTATGCCTCGACTTTCAATACATTTGGTGTTTACTTGGCTCTTGGTTGTATGCTTCATTCTAGAAAATTAATGATACATTCAATATCTTGGTGGTTTTTCTACGATCTTAAAGAATATACGGGACCTTCTTTTACTTTTAATATAAGCTCTCTAATGCAAATGTAGTATGTGAATTGTTTTATCACTTTTACTTGATCGATGACCTTAGCAAAATTCATCTTCGGGAATATTTTGAAATAAAAGGATATATACTATGTGAAGTCCAATGGAACTATCATATCAACCACAAAAAAATAAAAATAAAATTCGTCTTAAAATTCAAATTCATCTTTGTTGTACTTACGATGAAGTTGATAGTACAATAATTTTACTTAAACATCCCAAAATTGATTTTCCTGTGGCTTTTGGATGCTTCTCTTATGCAAACACATCCTGGAAACTATAAGCATGGCTCACTTTATCTATTCCTTGATTGGAGAGCTTGTTCACCTGTTTAATGCACTTCAAAGTTACTGTTAAGACCATCAACGGGGATTTCTTACACCAATTCCCGCTTCCGAAAATTGCCATCCCCTTTCTTTTTGCCCTATGCTTTCCCTTTCTAGTTACTTAGTCATTTTTCGAAAAATGTCTAGGTGCGCGGGTTGGCGGATTCACGTGTTCATATTTCCACTGATACTTTTATATCACGAGTCTGACCGACTGCTTCCCCTTCCATATACAACAAGCTTTTTGGATTGCGGGTTCTTGAGTAGGTGGGCTCAACATTGCATTTCCATTGTTCTGCCGCCTGCAAACAACACCCGTACTTCCCTGATCTACAAATTAACAACCAAATTCCCCTTTCTTTTTCTCATTTACTTTCCCTTTTTGGTTACTTAGTTGTTTTTCTGAACGTCTCGTGCTTTTATATACAACACCCAAAGTTCCGCAATATACAAATTGACCATCGAAGTCCGTCATTGTCCCCTGTTCCATGTTACACATTTTGCAATCAAAAGTTGGGATACATACAATTTGACCATCGGACCCTCATGTCTCTTAAGTAGAACTTATGGCCCTTTTTTCAAGCCCGTCAATATGCCCTGTTCTGAGTATGTCTCATGCTTTTATATCACGAGTCTGACCAATCGCTTACCCATTTCATACTTGGCTACTATTTCCATTGCCGGTTCTTGGCCAGGCTTGCTCAACATTGCGCTTCCATTGTTCCGCGACCTACAAACAACACCCAAAATTTCGCGATATACAAATTGACCGCTGAAATCCGTCATTATGCCTTGCTTCAGTGTTACAAATTTTGCAGTCAAAAGTTTGGAGACATACGATTTGACCATCGGCCCCTCATGTCTCTTGAGTATAACTTGTGACCCTATTTTGAAGCCCGACTGACAGCTTTCCATACATGGCCATTTCTTGGAATCTCTTTCGCAGGTTGGTGGGTCGATGAAATGTGCAATGCTTAATCACTCTTTGCCATCCCCGCCACCTTCACACTTATTTCTATATATGAAATTATTAATCTTTAATGCTAATAACTCATTGTGTAGGAATCGTTAAGATTGTCATTAATGTCCGAAAGGCTGGAGAAGATTTGTCATCAATACAAATTAAACCAAGATTTGCGGAGGGTTGTGTTATCCTTTCGAAGTGTTCATTTCAAGCATCATGCAATCTCTTTCGCGCGTCGTCTGGTTGGCGACTTCAAGAAATCTCTAATCCTTAATCGCACTTCGCCGTCACCGCCACCTTCAGACTTTTTTTCTAAATATGCAATTAGTAAGCTTTAATGGTAACAACTCATTATGCACGAACCGTGGAGATTGTCATTGATTAGCAAAATAATTGAGAGATCTCCCATTGATACGGATTAAACCAAGATTTGTGGAGGGTTATATTATCCCTTCTGAATGTTCATTTCAAACATCATCTGGAGAAAACAAACATTCTCGTTAACTTATGGTAGCAGTTCAACAACAGTTCTGTCCAGATACAGTAAACACCTTCGGGCATGATGACCAGAAGTTCTAGTGCTCCAGGGCATATTCTTGCTACTCATCTCCCTTCGCCCAGGAGAAAAAAAGAAGATGGTCCCTTGGTGCACCGAAAGATATATTTCAAGCCAAAGAATTCCAAGGCAACCTCGCCTACTCAGACAGCCCACTCGCCTGCGTTGATGGCTGGTGCAGAGGTTGATGCAGTCGATTTCGAGCTGAGAGAAGATGATCTGATGGATGATGATATGACGATGGATGATGAAAATGCATACGATGTTCCCACTCCTACGCCCAAATTGAAATCAACCATAACGGGGGGCACTTCCCGACTCGGAGATGGCGACCATGACAAGACAAAATGAAGGGGTTTCAGAAAAGAAACTGATGTTGAACACAATATTCGCTTTGCAGCTCGAGAGTAGGAATTCCAGAGGCCCAAATTAGTCCTTTCTGGTCAAAAGTATTTCACTGTCTCTCGATGCTCCCGGAGATATATTTCAAGCCAAATATTTATTCAATTGCGGGACCACTCTCCCATTCTTTGGATATACAATTAACATCTTAGGGGATGAGGACCATAACTCCCACTGATGCAAGGAATATTCCTACTACTCATCTCGTTATTCCCAGAATGGACTAATTTGGGCCTCTGGAATTGCTCGTGCAGCCTGTGTCCTTGAAGTCTTTTCCTGTAAGGAGGGGGTCTCTTGGTCCCCTCCCGCCCAGAACTAATTAATTTTACCTCTCGAATTGCTCATCCAGGCTGTGTCCCTGAAGTCTTCGACTGTGAGGAGGTGGTCTCTTGGTGTGTCCTCACTTTCATTTTCAGGATATTTCGCTTGCCCTACAACATTTTTCGTCTTCTTCCTAATAGGAAGCTTGTGAGAACTATCAATTTTACTGCGAGGATGGGTTCTTATGTCCTCCTGCATTTAAAAAATTTTGGGTTTCTTTCTTGCTGGGGTGGGCTGTTGGAGTGATGCTGCGGGATGTCGTGCTCTTGGCACTAGCGACCGAAGAATGAAAACTCTTCTCATCGGGGCTTTTTCCATGTTATTTGTACAATTCAGTGGTGCCTTGCAATGTCTCCAGGTTGCTAGCGTTAGGAGAAGGAGT
>JASDQU010377696.1:3388-14704 GCA_032191745.1 Picea mariana | reverse complement strand
TAGGGTTTGGTAAGGAAGGATTCTATAAAGCATTTTATCGATTCTGATAAGGTTGCGACAAAAAAATATCGAATTTCATGAGTTGAATTTGGGTTTGTCATATAGGTGGATCTTCCATCCATTTACCCGGAATTTCTTTTTAAATTCCAGGTACAAGGCTTTCATGAAATCGATGTTAATGTAACTATTTGTGATTTCTCAATTGAAAGATTGGTTTATTGCATTATTTTCGAGATATTTTTGATATATACATATATATATATATATTTCAATTTACAGCTAGACAAGACACTATCACCTTGAAAATGGAGAGTTTGTGACAAGTACATTATCCTTTTGGTAATTTCTTAATTGAAAGATTGATTTATTGCATTATTTTCGAGTCATTTTTGGATTATATATATATATATATATATATATATATATGTTCAATTTACAGCTTGACAAGACACTATCAGAGTTTGTGACTAGTACATGATCCCTTTTGATTAAGAGAGGTTGATCTTCTTCAAATATAGATTCATATTAAATAAGGGAACAAATAACTCTTTTTGGAAAGGGATCAAATTTTTTGATCTTCATATTTAAGAAGAGGGATAAAATTTGAAATTGATTTTTTATTTTGAAAAATAGAAAAGGGACTACATTTATGAAATCGTTTTTTTAATGTTACAAAATAGTTGTTAGTAAAATGGATCAAATTTCTTGAGGTTGATCTTTATTTTTCAAGAAATTGAATCCATCTTGAATCAAATTTAGAAGTAGATTTTTATTTTTTTTAATTAAGAAAAATTTGTCGGCTTTACAGTTGATTTTGTTTTTGATTTTTTTTAAGTTGGAAAAAATGGTTGAAAAATAATTATGGCATAGTTATATTTGATTTTTTTTTATTTGTTTAAAGTTAGAAAAATAGTTATAACACTGTAACTAAGATGGAACAAATTTCTTGATCTTTTAAGAAATTGATTGATTAGATCCATCTTGACTCAAACTCAAAGGCTGATCTTTATCTTTTTAAGTAAAGTTTTTCTAAGTAAAATAGCTTGATCTTTATTTTTTTAATAAGTTTGATCTTTATTTTTTAGGAAGTTTTTTTAACGTAAAATTCGAAAGTTTATTTTTTTGAAAGTTATTAAGTGACATAACATTTTAAAAAAAAACTTGTTAAGTGAAAAATAGTCTTAGTTGTAACTAAGATGTAACAAATTTCTTGAGGTCTTCTTTGTCTTACAAGAAAGTTAGATTGATTAGATCCATTTTAAATTCAAAGGCATTTAAAAAAAAAAAACTTATTAAGTGAAAAATGTAGTTGTTAAGTGAAAAATAAGATGTAGTTGTTAAGTGAAAAATAGTTATAGTTGCAATTAAGATGTAACAAATTTCTTTTAAAAGTTATTAGGTGAAACTAGGATGTAACAAATTTCTTTTAAAAGTTATTAGGTGAAAATAGTTATACTTGTAACAAAGGTGTAACAAATTTTCTTGAGGTCTCTCTTTCTCTTCTAAGAAGTTGATTAGAGTACATTTCTCTTGGTCCTAACAAGGTTTTGACATGTCAATAAGATAGTTGGTAAGTTAGAATGATTAGATTCATTTATCTTGGTCATGACTTTTCCTAATTAGGTTTACGTTTTGACATGTCAATATAAATTAATACTTCATAAATACATGAATTTTCAAGAGTGTTAGGTACTAGTGTTGGGAATCCAACGGTGAATTATGCGTCAACCTCCTCATCATTTGCTAAAGCCCTTTCCAGTCACCCATGTCAACATCCTCATCGTTTGTTAGAGCCCTTTCTGTTCACATTTGCATAGGCCATCTCTAGTTTGGCTATGGTTTCAAGAGGTAGGATTTTTCGTTGGGCACAATGAATTGGGAATTGCTACTTGTGATGATGACCTCTTTTGCTAGGGCCACCTCTAGATGAGATTGGAGTTTGCTTGGAGAGACTAGGGAGGTCGCGTGAGGGATCTCGATGATGAGATTGGAGTTTGCTTGGAGAGACTAGGGAGGTCGTGTGAGGGATCTTGAGCAAGCTTGGAGAATTGTTGAGTTTGTTTGCCAAATAATCTTCCATGTCTCGCTTTCTATATCCAATTGGAGGTTTGATCCATGTGTATCTTGGTGGCCAACCACCTTTTTCACTGAATCGACATTTAGAGCCTATGGTTTTGATAAACCATGATATTCACCTTTTTGATGGGGAATGGAATGTAATACCATCTCGTTTTGTTAATTACAGACATCATGTAATGATTTCCTAATGGTCTTATGTACATTCTTACAACATAAAGTTAATGCATCAGATCCCATTAGAACTCCATAGTTAAGCACGCTCTGGCTAGAGTAGTATTGAGATGGGTGATTGTTTGGGAAGTCCTGTTGTTTTATATGCCTATGACATTTTATAAACTTAGATTAATTTATTCTACATGCATCATGTGAATTGTTCTCCTCGCTCTCTCTCACATATAATTGAGGTGAAGGAGGCCCTTTAAGCATGCAATGCATTGTGATGTAAAGCTTATTGCGAATGAAGCGTAGCCAACATCTCTTTCTTTTTAGAGATAAATTATCCCATTTTTTTAGTTTGTGATCCACAATGTTTTTCTTTCTTATTCATTAATAAAAGTTGGGTTTCACTATATATCTGTGTTGTCTTCTATATTTTTGTTTTTGTCTCGTTTCGTTCTCAGCATAATCCAGATCAATGGTATCAAAGCAGTGTGCTCCTTGTCATTTCTTAGAGCAGGGTCTCGACAAGGTCAGGGTATATAGAGAGTTGGGTCTCGAGTTAGTTTCGCTTGAGGGCAATTGCTCTTGCCAGCCCAAGTGTCATCCCATGGTGGAAGAAAAGAGAGATGACAAAACAAGAGATTCTTTCAAGACGTTGCGTGAGGAAGTCTTCATGCGACAAAGGAACGATATCATGGACAACTTTGCTTAGATCCTTCAAAGACTATCGATGGCGATAGTCGAGGCATCTTCGACAAGCAACCATTTTGGAAGTGCGATGCCTTTCAAGGTACAAGTCAATTTTGATAACTCCTTATTTGAAGGCTAGATAGATGCAGATTCTTTAGAAAAATGGTTGAATCTGCTAGAAGGTTATTATTCCGTCTAAAAAAGTTTTGACAATAAAAAGATCTTCACGTTCCTTAAATTCCTTCCCCATGTCAGAGCTTGGTGGGAAGGTTATTGGGAGAGGTACACTGCGGATGAATTTACACCATTCAGGAGAGAACTCACTTGGGCGGCCTTTGTAGATGCCTTAAAGGAGTTCTATCTTATTGAAAACTATGATGACCAACACATGAGGTGGACGACTCTACGTCATGAAAGAGATCAGATGGTGTCAGAGTGCACTAACATATTTCATACCTTATGCGTAAACTTGGGTTTCAAAGACTCGGAGCAACACCTGGTTTTGAAGTATCGCAGTAGTTTACACAGGTACATCCAAACAAAGATGGATTTCTTGGACATCTTCTCATTGGGTGTTGCTTATCTATAAGCAGTGAAAATTAAGTAGAAATTCAAGCAACAGAGTAAGTGGGGGTTTGGGTTTGAAAATACGTCACAACAAAATCATGACAAAGGCAACCCTAATTCACAGAACAAAGGATAGAGCAGAGAAGACCAACCTCAAGAGAGCCAGTCCAAGACATAGGCAAAGAAGGGTAACAGGGAACAAAGAAAAAAACACAATAAAGGGAAACAAATCATTTATGCAGAACCCACTACTACCATAGTGGCCACCACAATACAATCAGAAGAACTAGAGGAGCTTGAGGAGGGGGAGCGCCTCTTCCACTCATAGATGTGGGTAAAGGGGACCCCATTGCATTTCATTGTTAATAGCGGGAGTCAGAAGACGCTGATCTCAGTCGATGTTGTCAAGAGATTAAAGTTGCCAATGATACCACACTCCCAACTATACACCATCGGATGGTTGAGTCGGGGACGAGACATTCATGTCAACCAACAGTGCCACTTGTCCTATGGCATCAAACCTTTCAAGGATGAAGTAGTGTGTGATGTTGCTCCACTTGAAGTTTGTGATGTTCTTTTAGGACAGCCATATATATTGAAACATTAAGCTGTCTATGAGTCTTAGCACCGTAGTGTCATTGTTACTTTGGGAGGTCATCTCTATAGGGTACCAGAGGTAGCTTAGACCATTGCCACTTCATTGATCTCAGAAAAATAATGCCATAAAGCAATTTGTCAGATCACAAAGTTTTCCTTCTTCATGATCTAGTGAAACGGTGAACAAGACGTCATTGCGACCACTACAACCTCGACCCAAGACCTTTCTATCTAGCAGAAGCATGTCGACGAGATTGTAGAGGAGCACAAAGAGAATGAGTCTTCCACAAGTTCAACACAGCTCTATTGGTCACAGTCCGTTCTAGGTGTGCTTGGGGTTCCAACCATTACTCTCCATTGATATAGCTCTTCTTGATGCATCTTCACTAACAGAGTCCTCCCACACTCGGACCAAGGCAAATCGTGCCACTAGATCTGTTGAATAGATCCAAAACCTCCAACATGTTCATGACATCCTTCCACAGGCAAAGTACAAGCAAGACATCTACTTCAACGAGGCAAGTGACTCACCAAGGTTCAGATTCAATAGAAGTTTCCCCACCTCTCGAGGGAACTTGAAGCAATGGAGACCATTGCTTCCTAAGGGGGGAGGAATGATTCACGTGGATCTTGGTTGGACAACCACTTTTTCAATTGAATCAACATTTCGAGCCTATGGTTTTGATAAACCATGATATTCACCCTTTTGATGGGGAATGGAATGTAATCCCATTTTCATTTGTTTATTACAGACATCATGTAATGATTTCTTGGTGGTCTTATGTACATGCTTACAACATAGCGTTGATACATCAGATCCCATTAGAACTCTGTAGTTAAGCACACTCGGGCTAGAGTAGTACTGGGATGGGTGACTACTTGAGAAGTCCTACTGTTTTACATGCCTATGACATTTTATAAACTTAGATTAATTTATCCCACATGTATCATGGGAATTGTTTTCTTCTTTCGTTCATATATAATTGAGGTGAATGAGACACTTTAAACATGCAATGGAGTGTGATGTAAAGCCAATTTGTGTTCTACAATGTTTCTCTCTCTTATTCATTAATAAAAGTTGGGTTTCACTATATTTTTGTGTTCTTTTCTATATTTTTGTTTTTGTCTCGTTTTGTTCTCAGCGTAATCTAAATCAAGGGTCGCATGAATGTTGGCTCGTGCTTGGCATCTTCATTGGAACCCACTCCCCATGGGTGTTGCGTTGCATGTCTATACTGCTGGAAATAACTCTAAAACTTGTTTGCATTGTCATAATTGAATTGGTGATGTGAATGAACACAGATTTATTACATCCTTGGTGAAACAAATCTCTGTTAATTTGCATGTGAGACAAGCCATCTCCGTTTACCACCTCAATGATCAAATGGTGTGCACTCAAGCCATGAGGTTCGGTGGTGGTTGAAGTCATTGCTGGGATTAACATGTTGACAACCCATTCAAGAGGACTAAGAATGATAGTGATGATTTTTTTATTATAGATTGAAGAATTTGATTACGAGAATACAATTTTTAAGTCTAAGTGTAGAGTTTGTTTAAAAAGATATCATCTAAAATATTTTTTATAAAAAAATGAAAATAATAAACCAAAAAGTTAGAGATTTTTTTTATATAAATCCACAAACTATTAAAAGCAATTTTGTCAAAAGATAGTAAAAGAATAAGCTTATTTTAAAGGAATCCTAGTGGTTACTAAAAAAAGAAAAAGTGATTAAACTCTAAAGTATCAACAAAAATATGGGGGATGAAACATCAATATGACATGAACTCAAAAAAGGGAATAGTGTGATCAAATTTTAAAGCATCACCAAAGGTTTGAGGGATGTGACATGGATATAGATTAACTGATGTCAAAAGAATGATCCTCCCTTATAAGAAAACCCTCAAGAAATGAAAATGTAACACTAATCGAATAATCTAAATTAGGATAGAGATGAATGTTTTCAATTATATGAAAGAAAATAGATAGTATTACTAAACATTTTGTTGCTTTGAATCAGTTGGTTGAAGGTATGCCAAGAAATCAATGTGATAGTGGTTTGCGAGTTAAAAAAGATATTGGTATCTTGAAGGTGAGAATGATTCAATATTCTAACATGGTATGGGAGTCAATATTGTGCAAGTAAAACAACATACAATTTAAATTAGGAAATAGATGAATGCTTTCGATCAGAAGAAACAAAATAGTTAGCATTACTAAACCCTTTGTTGCTTCAAATCAATTGGTTGAAGATATGTCAAAAAATGAGTGTGATAGTGGTTTGAGATTTACGAAGCATTTTGATATCCTGAAGGTGAGAATGATTTGGTACTCTAATTTGGTATGGGAGGCAATATGGTGCAAGTAAAATAACATGTGTCAAATTGACTTTTGTTAAGAATAAAAAACCAAAACACATAAATGCGTGTTGATCTACATTCGTCGATCAACATTAGTGTATAAAGATCCATCCTTTGTATTTTTTCTTTTCTTCTTGTGTTTCTTGTATATTCTATACTAAACTTTTTTCTCTTTGAAATGCGGGTTGCAGAGCGGGCTACTACCAAGTTTGTGAACCCGCAAGCCTATACTTAGTTATTTTTCCAACCCGATGGTCCCAACACCTATCCATTTTTCTTTGTTGTGGAAGTCTCATTGTGGGAGACCAACCTACCCCTCACCCCGCAAATATTTGAGTCCTGTAACCTGCAAACCTGCGACACTAAAAAATACCTTTCTTATTTTCGCATCATTCATAACACACCTTTTACCATTTTCATACTTAGCCAATTTCCTAAATGAGGATGCGAGACACCGTTTTGATCCCTTTTACCTTTCCCTAGACCCACAATCCCGCATCCCACATTTCCGTGTTCTCTAGTATGACTTACCCATTTCCACAACCCGCAAAATCGAGCTTTTTGTACTTAGTATATTTCATCAATTCGGATGCGAGAATCCTTCATATCTCTTTTTTCATTCCCCATACCCTGCAATCTTGCATTTCTGCATTCACATAATACACTATCCATCCCTCATTTTTCATCCCCATACTTAACCATTTTTTATTTTCCCTGATATGATATCACCATTTTTTATGACATTTATTTCTCACTACCACGCCAGTCGCCACTTTTGTGAATCTAAAACCATTATTAAGTGGTGTGATTTTCATAAAAGCTTTGCAATAAATCCAAAATCAAATCGTGCAAATTGACAACTTTGAACTAAGAACTACCATAGTTGATAAGCAAGACAATACATGGTAAAAACAAATAAAGAATTAAATTCCCCGTTGTAAAAGACTATATGGACATGAGCACCACCTATTCATAAAAAAAGAAATTTGCATAAAGACATGTCAAATAAAAGGAAAGACTTGTACTGTGGTGACACTGTCAACACCCTTGGGCGTGAAGACCACTAATTTCAGTGGTCACAAGCATATAAGTGGTACTTGTCTCTCCCACTTGCAAAAAATGAATTAAACAAAATCTGGAGCTCATGTATTGCATTGGTTGGGTGTGTACAAGAGGTAGTTGGATTTAAAAAATTGGTCCTCTGGTGTTCCAACAAGTTTGATACAGAGAGAATAATCATCCAAATACAAGGAAAGGTGTTGATTTCTTTGTCCCCTTCAGTGTTTAGGAGGATGTTGTGACTTCCTGACTCTATTTTGTTATTCAAGAATGTCGAGGAAAATGGGTTTCTTAAAGAACATAGAGGAGGAACAAAGCTTCTCGAAAGATTCCTCACAATCCCGAGGAGTGATATCAATTTTGCTAAGGTCATGTGATGCTCTCTGAAGTACCCATAAATAATTTTTCTGGCTACTCACCAGAATAACTGGACAAGAGTTCATGACCTTGGTGCCAAAATACATTGTGAATATTCTCCATTATGATATTCATGAAAATTCCATGATTGAATGGCCTCGTATCTTCTCGAATGACATTTTGTTTCAATTGGGGAGCCTGAGAAAAACTAAGAAATTCTACATAACTTCATTTTTAGTTTTTGTTATAGTTTATTGTAATATATTTGAGGTTTTTCCCAGAGCAAGAAATGTTGACTACAAGAAAGAACCGATTTCTTTCTAGTATGCGGTGTTATGGAGGCATAAGGATCCATATAATTTTTACGAAGTTCAAAATGGTTTTATGTCTGCTTTTAAGAAGATGATTCATGGTCCTACTGTTTCAAGGCTATCGTTAGAAGCCATATCCTTTCTATTCGAAAAAAGAGTTTTTGAAGCTTTGGAAGGATTCTAAGGGAAACCCTTTTTATTACCATTTTATGTTTCTAACATATTTATCATCATTAAAGTATGTAGACAATACAAGTACTGGGAACACTTTTTCAATGAGAANACATATCTCTCATTTAGATGAATATGCAGTTCAAATATCTCATTTAGATGAATATGCAGTTCAATTTGAAGGAAGCCCAAGACATTCAGGGTTTCGATCCAAAATATTTGTTTTTTGCACATATGTCTTTAGTTGGGTATGTTTCATATTTCAATAAGTCTGTACAATTTGAGGAAGGAGAGGGAGATAACCAAAATCTTCCAAAAGCATCTATTGAAAAAATCCCAAATGATATTGAGGAATTGGTTAGCACAAATGAATGCTACAGGCAAAGGGGTAGAGAGACAACAAATAAAAACCCCAATTCGCTTGATGTATCCTAGAAAAGTACCTAAAAAAAGACCAAACCTCAAAGTAGTGGTCAGGAACAAAGAAGGTCATCCACTGGAAACTCAGATAATGGTGGAGACAAGGACCCTAATAAGAAGACAACTGAAAAACCTCATATTGTTCATACTTCCACGAAAAGAGATAGAAATTCAAAAGGAGGGACAATAATTACTTGAAATTGAAGGAAATCCCAAAGATATGGACGTTGATGATGTGATAGAAGAGATCAGCTAAGCAGAACAAAGATTGATTGAAACCATGGTTATTGTTGAAGAAAAAAAATTGAATAAGAGTCTGTCACTTTACACCATGTGGTCTACCATAAAAGTTCCAAAAAATTGTTAATTGAAAAGGTAAACTTGAAAAATAAAAAGGTTTCAGAGAAGTGGAAGTCAGGAATCGATTTTCATGGGGTTCCACCCTAAAAAAATGTACAATTTCATGATGCAACTGGAGAAGCCTTGAAGGATTCCATTTATGATAAAGAAAAATAAAATTTGGATTTAAAAAATAGAATTAATGAATTAGAAGAAGCTTTGATTCCAACACCTTTATTTGTCAATCCCATCATTGCAATACAACCAATGTTGAATCTTGAAAATGTCCCAAAGACCAGTTCCATATTAAAAGGTTCATCTAGCTCACTAGTGGTTGTAAGAAGATAAAATATATTGGAGACAATATTAAGAAAATAATAGATTTAATCCTTGAAATATAAGAATTAACACAATGCTCAACTACTTTCTCAACAAGGGTTTTTCACTTCAAAGAGTACCTCCAGAAAGATTTGGAAAATGATGAGGGATTCTACAAGGAAGTAATGAGAACATTTGTAGCGAAGGTTTCAAGTTTAGGCGAGCTACACAGAAGAGATCAAAACCTTCCCTCTAAGGTTTGCATGAAACAAATCAATGCTTTCTAGCTAAAGAGAATTAAATGTTTAAGAGAATTGTTGTCTGAGTGTGATGTCATTAACATTAAAAGATGTGATATATTTTTAAAACTTGTTGATTTGACTAAGGAGTTAGATGGCTCACATTCAATAATGGATATGTAATATACTAAACATAAAAATTATGCAGAACATAAATAAAATGATAGAAATGGCAGAATAACAGCAATATAACCAGCGTAATCTCCACAATAACACATAAATGATATAAGAACAACAACAGAAATAACACTTTGATTCAGAAAACAATGTTCACAGGCCTCTTCGAGGGGGTAACCTCCAGTCAAGCAACGCTCTGTTACAATAATTTCCAAGCTAGGGTTTTCATACCCTCGACCCTTATTTATCTTAAATATGTCTATCAAAAGAAGCATCTAGAGGAAGATCCTTCTAGAAGCGAAAGCTTCTATTAGGTCTTCTTACATCCACCTTATTCTATTTTATTGAAAGGCCTTATTAATATTGACCTTTATTACATTCAAATATATTGATCTACCTATGTGCAGGTTAGGACCCTAACATGTCCGCCCCCTTAAAAACAACCTTGTCCTTAAGGCTTGAGATGTGGAAACTACTGCAGAATGGTCGCTGGTTCCCAAGTGGCATCTGTTGGAGTTGTATCTTTCCACTGGACTAACACTTCCTTGATGGTTCTCTGACGCAGGCGATGCTCACGCTGGTCCAAAACTGCTTTTGGCTGTAGCCAAATGGATCCTTCTTCAGTTAACTCGGGAAGGTTGGTTTGAATTTGGCACCTAGTTCCAATCACTTTCTTTAAGCATGAAACATGGAAAACATGATGTAGCTTTGACTGACTGGGCAGAGATAACTGATAGGCGACTTGTCCCACACGCTTGAGAACTGTATAAGGACCATAAAATTTGGGTGCTAGCTTCTGACACTGCTCGGCCTTGAGGGAAGTTTTCTTGTATGGTTGCAGTCGCAGAAACACCTGATCCCCTTCTGCAAATTGACGTTTAGAGCAACCTTGATCTGCTTGTTGCTTCATGCGATTCTGTGCCATGACCAAGTTCTCTTTAAGGGTACGAAGAATATCCTCTCGAACTGTAAATGTTTGGTCAACCGCCTGGACCTTCGAGGTACCCGGTAAGTATGAGAGAACTGAAGGTGGATTCTGTCCATATACCGCTTCAAAAGGAGTCATCCGTGTAGCTGTATGGTAGGAAGTGTTGTACCACCATTCAGCTAGGGGTAACCATTAAGCCCACTGATTCTGTTTTTCAGAGGCAAAACACCTTAGATATGTTTCCAAACACTTGTTGATAACTTCCGTTTGA
The DNA here is from genome assembly GCA_032191745.1 of Picea mariana. Taxonomy (NCBI): domain Eukaryota; kingdom Viridiplantae; phylum Streptophyta; class Pinopsida; order Pinales; family Pinaceae; genus Picea; species Picea mariana. The sequence goes on along the minus strand of JASDQU010377696.1, from coordinate 3,664 downwards.
CCATCAGTCTGGGGATGATAAGTTGTGTTTAGATGCAATTGGGTGCCCTGTAGCTTAAACAGTGCTTGCCAAAAATTGCTTGTGAAAGTTGGGTCACGATCAGAAACAATAGAGTGCGGCATGCCATGAAGCTTGAAGACCTGGTCCATGAAAATTTGAGCCACTGTGGATGTAGTAAATGGGTGTTGAAGAGTGCAGAAATGAGCATACTTGGAAAGACGATCCACAACCACCATTATGACTGATTTATTTCCCGATTTGGGTAAGCCGGTAATA
>JASDQU010377694.1:0-11316 GCA_032191745.1 Picea mariana | reverse complement strand
CGGCCCCAGCAGTTATTATTGAGACCCAGAATTAAATTAAAGGTGGGTTTACCCACCCAGAGTGAGGTCGACCCTGCCAGTGAAGACCTTTCACACATGCCAGTCTTGTATATATAGGGAGGCTAGCGCCTCACTTTATCACACAACTCACTTGCTCATTTTCTTAAGAGGCAAGCTACAATTACCAGTTGGAGAGAGGAGAAGAAGAGTGGTGCATCTTTTGGAGAGGACTATCTGTATTGGTTTGAGTTATCTCTTGAACATTGTATTGGCAATTTATGAAAAGGAAGTTTTTGTTGGGTTTTCTTCCCCTAGAGGGTTTCCCAGGATAAATGTTGTCTCTTGTGAATGTGTATTTCTCAGTGATCTTGTTCTTATGTTGTTCTTATCTATTGAAATGCAAAGAACTATAATAATGGCATAAACATTAACATTTTAGATGGTGAAGATGGTGGTCTAAGGTACCCTAAAGTAGTCTATGAAGTATATAAGTTGATTAGGTAGACTTTTAGGTGGTTATTATAGTGTTTAGGAGATTTTAAGGCACTTTTTAGGTGCAATTTAGTGATATGGCTGAAACTATTATTGGCTTTATGAGTGTGTTGTCTTAAGCTTAAACCATTGAGTAAATCAACACAGGTAAAGCAAATAAAGAGATATCTGAAAGAGTAAAGATACTATCACATGCACAACAATAGTTTGCTATGGAACAAGAGATCTATGGCAAGAACAACTTGCCTTAAAGAGATCAAAAGAAAATTTAAAGTGTTTGCCTACTTAACCATTCAACATTCAAGCCCAAGTAGATGGCTTCCAATTGACATAAACAATATAGAGAAAGAACCAATTTACTTGTTAAGCACTTAAGATATATGAAGCATTAAGAATTGAACCATGTGCATAAGGAAGAAATAGGAAGCTTGAAATGAAACTAAGCAAGATCTAGTTAGAGTATTTAGGTGTGTTGCCCAATAGGCTTAAGATAATGATATAGATCTAGAACATAAGCATTTAAAATATTAAACCATTAGATCACATCACATCACATCATATAAAGCATCAACACTTAGCCTTACCTATTTGGGGTATTCCTCTCCCAACTAGGTAGGTGATTAGATTAGATTTGCTTAATTAGGTTAAGTTTTTTGAGATCTTAGTGATTAGGGCAAACCATGAAAGAAAAGCAAAATAGAGAAGTTAAGCTACCATCTAAGCCACTAACAAGCAAGCAAACCCCACGGCCTAGGTTGGGAAGGTGCCCTCACCTTCAAAACCTCACGGCCAAGCTAAGAGAGACTCAAACAAGTGAAAAAAAATCAGATCTAGCCCACGTCCTACCTATCTCCAAAGCTCATAGAAGAGAGGAGGCCATACCACTTCCCCTCTTACACTATGAGCTCAACAATCAAGCTGAAAAAAGGGAAAAAGTGCACTATAAAGCTAGAAAATGAAAGTGGGGTTGAGGAATAGCTACCAAATCCCCCAAAGGGGTCTTGAAGTGTTGTGTGTGTCTCCTTGGGGCAGCCCAAAGCCCTCAACCAGATCTGATATACCTGCAAAATCAGCAAGCCTTGCTTGCTAGAATGGCTACACACAACCAAAAGAAGTTAAGGAAACCCTTACCCTTTTGGGGCAAGAACTTTCCACAAATAAAAGAGATATATTTGATATAATTTTTGACCTACTTAAACAATTATATGCTAGCTGAAAATGAAATCAATGAATAGCAATAATAGGAGAGGAGCAATAGATCTAGAAAATTGGAGTATGTGAGAGCTTCAAGTGGCCCTTCTCCTTGAAGGAGTTCCTAATGGAACCCTAGAGATGAACCTGCAAGATCTCTTCAAACAACATGCATACAATAGACAATATGTTGATGTATTGAAATTAAATGACACTTCTATTTAATCAAACACATCAAGATATATAAACCAAATAGGCATACGCCCTATTAGATCTACTTAGATAACACTTTACCTAAGATCTAATGTTGCAAGCACTTAAAAACATCAATACAAAGTTACCTCCCATGCATAAGAAAAAGAGGCACGCGCCTTAGTCTTCTTGTTGTCCTCCAAAGTTTCTCCAATATTATATTACTCAAGAAAAATGGTTTTTGAGAGAAAATACTCCAAAACCCTAGAGCATAGAATGGAAATGAAATGGAATGAATGACTAGAGAGAGAGAGTTGAAATTCAAGTAGCATAACAATAGCCCAAGATATAGTGAGTTGGGAGTGAGAAATGAGATCTATTTATACTTGGAGAGGCAAACCTACCCCTCTTGGATCAATGCCAAGTGTCCACCACCAAGAATAAGAGTAGATCTCAAGGCTAGGGCACACCATCTAAGGTTTGAAAGCTAGATCTAGGGTGTAGAAAAATGTAGGAGGTGTTGGGATCAAGCAAAGAGGTGTGGGAGGCCTTGGGATTGATGCCAAGGAAGGTGAGAGATCTCAAATAATTTTTAAAAAATCATTTGTGGAGTTTCTAGAAGAGGGAGGCGTAACTCCTCTTGGAGGAGGCAAAAAAAGGGTGAAAATGAAGGAATGGAGGGGGATTAATGAGAAAAAAGGAGTGGGATCACCCTAGGAATTGATGTGGGGGTTAAAGGGAGTCATAACTCATGAGAGGGGGCCCCAAATAAGTCACAACAACCTCCACCAAGGAAAAACGTCAATCCCCCTAGGGGGGCGTGATTTTTGAGTGTAGAAGGTGGGTAAGGGATTAGAATAAGTTGGAAAAGGTTGGGAGGGTTATGTTATGCTTAGGGGGTCTCTCTCATTTCACATCATCTAACTCATTATTACAATTTTTACATCTTGCCATGTTTGGACTTTCGCAATTAAAATTGTTGTTTTAGACTGACTAACACTCTGGGTGGACTAACCCATGGCTAAAGTTGTCCGACTGAGCTGAAACTTGGTTCATGGATGTAGGGGGTGCTATTCCATTTCTTTTGAGCACAAATACCCCTATCAAAAGTCCAAGGATCCAATTTTTACAATTATTGCTCAAAAAGAATTAATTAATTAAATAAATAAACCTCCAAACTTAGAGAAATTTAATTAAAAATTAATTAATTAAAAAAAACTAACCTAGACTCGATGGAATTCCGCGAAACTTTCTAAGATGTCTTGCATGGTCATTTACAATGATTTCCCTATATAATTACCAAAACATAAGCCCACTAGAACGTCATTCACCACTTTGGAAGACTTATTGCAAGTGTGAGGGAAAAACTCAAGGGAAATCAGTAAAGCTGAAAAGCCCAATTGATAACCTGAGGATAAAAAACCCTCGGTGAGAGGAACTCTCCCAGTTTACCGATCCCAAGGTAACTGACCTAGACATGACTCGTGCAGACCTATTACATTTTTGCGGAAATTCCAAGTACAAAAATAAGTGATGGGCCAAACACTGCCCTGTAGGACCAAAGTCTTCAACAACATGGCATCTGATGATGCATCTCTTCATGGCACATGAGTTGACCACCAGTGCTAAATGGGCGGTCAACAGACCCTAGAGGGCCCATCTTTTCATTCTTCAGCACCTCCACTTTGTCAGTAACAGCAACATCCGTCACCTCGGCCTGGTCCTATAGCAGAAATGGATCTTGCTCCATGAGGTAATGAGTCCGGGTATCATGGTATGTGTCACTTTGATCCTCAAAACCTTTGAATATGTGCATTCAATTCTTTTTGTTTCTAACGGGTGCTTGGATCTTATACCTATCCACTTGACCATATCTAGGGGGGATGACAAGATGCCCTAGTGAGCTAGTGCCCATAGGTTTTGCGTTGCCACTGAGGGGATTCATGAGAAGCCATCGTCCACTCCCACCATACTTATCACTTTCCATCTTTCTCCTGCTCATCCATCCCATTACACTGGTCTGGGCATTGGGTTGGTCAAATATTTAAGAGTTGTACCTTACCTTGTGGGAAGAAGGGGCTAAAGGCCTAGAGGGTAAAAGTAACTAGCAAAAGATAGAAGCCAAAGAATGAAACCTTGGGATGCTTCACCCAGGGATCCCCGAGAAAGCAGTAAAAAGCTTCTCAGCAAGAAACAGAGGGACCCATAAAAATAATAAAACAGGACCTAGTTGGAGGATAGGGGGTCTCATCACGAGCCAGCCTATTAGGTCCATGGGCATGTAGCGGTTTGACACTATTAGCAGCTGGTCACCACGCCAGGGTAGTGGCTCTTGGTGGCATAGCCAAGAGAAAAGGGGTCTCATCACGACCCAGCCTTCTCATTTTCGTGAAATGCTTGTGGGTAACATTGCCACCACTGGTCACCACGCCAAGGCAGTGTCCCCTAACTAGCCTCTTGAAAGAAAAAGCAATAAGAACAAAGACAAAAAGGCATGAATGGGCTTGGAAACTTTTGCATCCATGGCAGGTGCAGCTCACCTTCTACAGAGGCACCCACAGGTAAGCCATACATTTCCCTGCTATCATTGCACCCCTTGCCCAGACATCCCTTACCACCTCATCCACTCACATGGCTTAGATTTGATTTCTCCCGAAAACATCCCACAACCAGTGAACATTAGCCCAATAGGACGTCCTAGCGTTTCCTCCAAACTTGGCTTGTAGATTAGTATAATTTCTTTGAGCATTGGTTCGGGTAAAGGGGGTTTTATGCACATGTTTAATAACTTGATGATTAGATGTGATTGATATTGCTATGATCCCAGTGACTTATGAGCCCATGGAGGGCATATCTGTTGATGTTTCAGGACCATACCCGATGGACAGGTACACATGGGGAGATGATTAGTTCAAACCTCCATAAGGCTGAAAGCCCACCAGATGGATGTTGAGACCCCAACAGGGGGGAGAGACAGATCAGAGGATTGCACAGGAGAAAGGGAGGACGTTCCACCAGAGGCAGCTTGGCAAACCCATACCCAGGGGGGTTGTGCCCTTTCCACCAAGACGTAGGCCTTGGAAGGCCCATGACATCACCTAGGACACCCTTGACGTCATCCAGTGTTTATGGAGGTTTTGGGAGGCAGTTATGTGCTAAGTGGCACGTGTGGTAGGTTCCTTAGGCCCAAGAAGGCCTAAGGTTTTGCTCCAGGAGGCCAGCGTTGCCCTAAAAGGGCCTAACGTCACCCTAAAGGGGCATGACGTCATCATTTTTTGCTTGATTAGGGTTTTAATTAAGACATTTTATGTAAAACAGTATTTTGATGTAAATTTGGCCTTGTTGGCCTTGTTGGCCTTTTTTGACCTAATGTAAAATTAATGGTCATTGATATGGTATAAGTAGAGGGCTAAAACTCTCTTTTTCTCATCATCTTTCACTCACCCTTCGGTGAGGTCTGAAATTTGCGGCCCTCATTAGGGTTTTTGGCTGAAATTCTAGTGCGCACTTGTTGAAGGAGGGTTATTTTTGGTGAAATTGGCATTTTTCTTGGTGGAAAGTCTACAACTAGGGTTTTGCATTGATGATACTTGGTGAATGTGAGTAAATTTCTGTAATTCTTCTCTTACTTGAATGGTTATGGTGTTTTACTTTACATTTTGTTAATTTATGAAATTGCTAGCTCAAACCCTAGGGATCAAGCACATGTTATTGTCCTTGTTCTAATTGTTATCTACCTACTAGATTGTGCCAAGGAGTCGTTTTCTTTGCTGAAGCCATTGCAACACCCTAGTACTTGTCCTTCATCCTAGCCGTTTTTTATCTTATCATTGAGTTAAAGAAGGAGGAAAACCTACTAAGGCCTAGTGTTACCTACACCTTAGTAGTTGTTTTCCCCTAGGGTTTGGTGGTTGAAGCCTTGGCTTACCAACACTTCATCCATCAAATTCCTCTTGTCTTTGGCTCTATTGCTATCATCTTGCTCTTTCAATTCTTGCAGCCACTTATTCACTCCATTTTCCCTATGAAGACACTGGTCTAAGATCTCTCCCCCTTGAGTGTTTTGATCACAACTTTCAAACATCCAAATCTTTGAACAAACTACTAACACGTTCTAACCGTAGTTTAGATTAATCTGCTAACCTTATTGTTGCTATTATTCATTTGAGTTATAGTCATACTTTCCAGCATTAAAATCTTCTTTAAGCAATTGAAAAGATTGACTAATGCATAGCCCTATTTGCTTCTGATGAATGTTGGTGTTATGATATTGATGATTAATCATTCTTGCTCATTCTGAAGCTTTTATAAAACATATATTGTGAAGTATTGTCTTAAGATTATCACTGCTATACATCTTTGTTTGCTTCATCAATATATTAGTCAATTCCTTTTATTGAGAAAGTCTATGATTGTATGAAGTATTAACCAGCAAGTACTCTTGCAAATCTATAGTTTTCATGTTGCTTTGTTTCGGGCAGGTACACTTCTGGTATTACTATCTCTTGATTGGTTGTTCAGCCGGACTTTCTGATCGGTGGTGACTTGTGAGAGGGAAACTTTTACTTGGCCTTTATCCTTTGCCTTCTCAAAACCCCAGGTCACCGAGGACGTCTCCCCTGGGCCTACCACTCTAAATAGAAAGAGACATCCTATTGAGGTGACAGTGATAGGATAGTTTCCCGTTACGTCAATTTGTCTTCATTTACCTTTCCTTTCTATCAAAGTACAAATTGCACGATAACACTCATGAAATTTGGAAATAACCTAATAACAATAGTAAAAACTTAACATGGTATCAAAGCTTGACTGAATAAAGCATTTTTCACTTTCTTGACGTTTTTGTTGCCGTACAAGAAAATTAGGGCTTCTTACTGAAGAGGAATTTTTTACCAAAGACCACCTCGAGAAGTGCACCTTGCCCTAGCGCATCTTTTGGCATCTTGAGCAAACTTTTTCAGTGGCTAGATTCTCCGGAAAGTCGAACCCTAGTTTTCACTGGTACCAGAAAACCAGAACCAGTACTAGAAGTACCAGTCCAGAATTTCGCAAGTCAAGTTTCAAGGGGTAAAACTTGGAATTTTCTGAAACAGTTTGCTCCAACAAACTCGCCTCAGCCCAACAGCGCATCTCCTGGTAAGTTCAGTTTCATTTTCTAAGCACTTTCATTTTCTAGTCATTTTCTTAGCTCCAGGTCAAGATGTCTGGAAGCACCAAGCTTGTTGACAAGTTAGAAGGTGTGGAAAATTTTTGTGCCTAGAAGTATAGAATTGAACTCATTCTTGAAGAGAATGACCTTGCAAAATTCATAAAAGAAATTGTACCAGAGCCCGAAGAAAGAGGAGGCAAAGAGAAGTACAAGAAGGATATGATTAAGGCTAAAAGAATAATTGCAGATTCTATTAAAGACCACTTGATCCCTCAAGTGTCTTATAAGAATACTCCAAAAGATATGTTTGATGCCCCAACCAGAATGTATGAAGGAAGGAGCAGCGACCGGAAGATGAACTTGAGAACCCAACTCAAGAATACAAAGATTGAAAAAGGATAAACAGTTCAAGACTATTTCTCTAGAGTTTCTCAATTCAAGGAACAATTAGAGGCAATTGGAGACAACTTAGATGAAGATGAACTCGTGATGACAACTCTTAATGGTCTCACAAGACCTTTGAATGCCTTCATCCAAACCATTTGTGCAAGAAAAGAGAAACTCCAATTTGACAGTTTATGGGAAGAATGTGTTCAAGAAGAAGCAAGAGTGGCTAACCGACAAGTCGTTCTATTAAGAGATGAAGATCAAGCCCTAGGTTCTCATGCTAAGGGTGGAAAGGGAAAGTCTCATTTTCAAAAGGAGACTCACTTTCATAAAGAGTCTCACTCTCCAAAGAGATTCCAAAAATATCACAAGGGTCAAAGAAAAGCAAAAGATTTCTCCTCCTACCAATGTTATCATTGTGATAGGATGGGACACATTGCTAAGAATTGTCCTGTCGGAAGGGAAGAATACAAGAGGAGAATTAACAAAAGACATCATGACCATGCAGTTGAAGATGATGACCCACCCAAGAAGTTAGCTAAAGAAGAGATTGAAAAATATGTTTTATTTTCCGCTCTCTCAGGATTTGTGACACATGGAGAGGATACTTGGCTCATAGATAGTGGTGCCTCTAAGCACATGACAGGTCAAAAGAACACTCTCTCCAGCCTTGTAGAGAAGGAATCCCCCCAAAAAGTTTCACTTGGAGATGATTATCAGTACCCAATCAAGGGATTGGGAGAAGCCACCTACAAACTTGATTCAAGAACTTCGATGGGAATGAAGGATGTACTCTATGTACCAGGTTTGAAAAAGAACTTACTTTCTATTTCAGCCCTAGATAAGAAAGGTTTCAGGGTTGCATTCGTAGATGGTTGTAACATCCCCGGCGACCCACGCCGAGCCATGCTACTCCATAAAACACTCTTACTAAACTCTGATACCATATTGTAGCATCCCCAACCTTAGACCATTGAGCTATGCCACATAACAATTTTTCATTCACACTGTATATATATATAATACAAATTTAAATAAACAAATACATTATGCTAATACACAGATTCATGCGGAAATAACAGTAAGCCTATACCTACAACAAACACAGGAAATACTTATAAATATAAAGACATGTGCAAATACCCAACATGCAATTGAACACATAATTGATACTTATCTTTTAATAGAAGACCACCAACTACATGCAGACCGTCCATGATCCTCCCACCTTAAACCACGTTGCTCATCACTCTCAGCAATGGGTCACCCCCAAGCTGGGACTAAACTCCACCCCACTAAAGGGATTCCTAGGCTAGGCTGAGACAACATAGAGAACAAAAAGGATCTCGTTCCAGGAGCCAACTCAAACTACCAGCCTACAATCTCTCATTCCCCACATGCCTGTCCCACCCCAGGAAGTGTGCCCCTTCTCTGCTCTACAGTCCTTCAGTTGCCCCACTTCCCTTCCAGGGCTTCAGNCACATAACGACGCTCTTCCGATCTCAACCTCGTTATGTGCTGTCCCACCCCAGGAAGTGTGCCCCTTCTCTGCTCTACAGTCCTTCAGTTGCCCCACTTCCCTTCCAGGGCTTCAGCAACATGCCGGACAGGAAGTCTCAGAGCTTTGTAGCTGCAGTTGGGCTCCCTCAGGAAATCAATTCTTCAACAATTCTCTCACCTAGAGAGAGTTGCTCATGGGCCTGACAACCCGCCTCTTCAATCCAGCTCTTAAGTCAACCAGGTAAGGGCTCAGGTGAAAACAACAACAAAAAAACGGGTATGGAACAGGTGTTGGTAGAATCCACGTCCAGGTGAGGTAAAGTACGAGCTCGGGTATGGTTCAGCACTGGTTCAGTTAAGGTATGGGTCCGCTGAGCATTACAGGAAATGCACAGCGTACTTGCAAGAGTGCGTGAATGCATGAGTGAATGAGGAAAGATCCCAAAACAGACTTATTTCCCCACATATATTTGCATGTGCCCTAGATGACACATGGCTCTCCAGGAGCTCGTTTTCTCTCCACTTGGGATTCATTCACCTACCCATAAGAACTTACGATTAAATAATTATCCTCACCATAATCTTTAGGAATAATATTATAATATTCCTTTGGCAATAAGCCCTCTAGCTTAGCCCACTTTCTACGCTCTTAGCCCCTCCCTTTCCCTTCCTAGTGGAGTTTAGTCCCCCATACTCTTTTATCATGGTCGGGATACACACAGCGATGTATTATATTAACGATATGAATGTTTACATATACAAAAATAGGCCCACTGGCCTTTAGCATCTAGGCTCTCCAACGTAATCATCACACAAGCCTTCTGGCTTGTAATAAACTGGCTCACCAGCCTACAAAACATATTCACATTTACAACTGGGGTTTGCTCTTGGGGTGTTACATCCCCCTCCCCTTATTTTATGCACTGTCCTCAGTGCATTATATATACACATAGACAACCAAAAGTTGAAAAATCCACAAAAAGTTGCGAGTAGTCTGCCTGCATGGCATCCTTGTACTCCCAAGTTGCATCCTCAGAATTGTACCTGGTCCATTGGACCTTTACTAGCTCTATGGCTCGATTCTGAAGCTGCTTGATCTTCCAGTCCAAAATGCACACCGGATGCACCTGAAAAGCGTCTTCTTGCTCCATTTGAATCACATTCCAATCAATAACATGATTAGCATCAGGTATATACTTTTTGAGCAATGATACATGGAATACATTATGAATAGACATGGATGCAGGCAATGCAAGCATATATGCCATAGGCCCAATCCTCTCTAATATTTCAAACGGCCCACAAAAACGAGCAGCCAACTTTCAACAATTTCCCAACTTCAGGGAACTTCTATTGGCCTTCACTTTTAAAATACATATACATGATCACCCACTTTAAACTCCCTGTGAGTTCTGCCCTTGTCTGCATAGTTTTTCTGCCTGTCTTGAGCAGCCTTTAAATTCTGTTTTATTTTCAACACCTGCTCTTCCATTTCTCTAAGAAGTTATGGCCCAACTACTGCTCTATCTGCTGGGTTGTCCCAGCTTACAAGTGTGTTGCACCTTCTGCCATAAAGTGCCTCAAATTGGCTCATCTTTAGAGATGCTTGGTACCCATTGCTGTAAGCAAACTCTACCAAGTGTAGGTAGTCTTCCCATTTTGTTGGTTTGTCCATCAGATACACCCTCAACATATCTTCAATCACTTGATTCACTCTTTCTGTTTGTCCATCAGATTTTGGATGATAAATTGTAATAAAATTCAAATTTGTTCCAAAACCTTTAAATAATCCTTTCCAGAATTTGGATGTAAACTTTGGATCTATGTCAAACACAATTGTCTTGGGAATACCATGCAGTTGAGCAATTTCCTTCATATAAATATCAACAACATTAGTTGCCTTGCGAGTGAGCTTCACTGGAATGAAATGGGCAGCTTTGGTAAGCTTGTCCACTACTACCATGATAGAATCATGTTGCTTGTTTGTTCAGGGCAGCTTGGTGATAAAATCCATTGTCACAACTTCCCATTTCACTCAGGAATGGGTAACGGTTGTAGTAACCCCATTGGGTGCCTATGCTCAGCCTTGACCTTTTGACACTCTAAACATTTGGCAATAAACTCTACAACTTCTTTCTTAATGCCTGGCCAATAATATTGGCTCTTGATAGCTGTAATAGTTTTTTGATACCCTGGGTATCCAACATAAGGCACTGTTATCCCCGATATGTAGGGATAACTAGGAGATCATGTCTCGAGGCCCACATGGTCCTAGACATGGAGTACCGAGAGCGAGATTGACTTGAGCATGGCCCTGGAGGGCCCATCTTTCTTCTTCTCAGCCAGACTTGTCCTGTCAGCAGTAGCAGCGTCCATCACTACCGGCCTGGGCTTGCATCGGAGAG
>JASDQU010377689.1:5242-16558 GCA_032191745.1 Picea mariana | reverse complement strand
CGCACTACGTGCTCCAAGGGTGCCACTTGCCTATTTCCATATTTCTTGCACAACATTCCCTTCAGGATGCGCCACGTGCTCCAAGGGTGCCACTCGCCTCTTGACTGACTTGTTAGACATCAAAAACCCCTGGAGTCAATACTCTGTCAGGTGAACTTGTGGGAGAATAAGGGCCTCTAAGGAATAATGCCCCTGCCTTATTGCGCGCCCCTTAGAATCATCATGAGCGACTGTCGCAGTCTGCCCTCACAACATCGTGGGTCCTCTCGAACTAGGTAAACATTAACCTACAGTTCGAGCCATGGCAGGAGTGCTAGTAGGCTGTGGAAGGGCTGCTGTCCACACCTCTCCCTCAACATCTCTGGTAGGCGTGTGTGACCCCTTTACTCCACATGTGAGTATGGTCGACAAGATATCATCAGCTTGCATCATCAATGCATCATGTTAGAATATATCCATATCATATCATCTAATCAAATGCACTAATATCACAGTAAAATAATCAAGCCCCAATGGTACACTCCCCGACTCGATCCAGAGTCCAAGGGGTTCCATCGATGCCTCTGCATCCTCGAGGTCCAAAATCCTACACACTCAATAAAACCGAGTCAATAGCACAAGTCTATGTCAATGCAGTGAAACAACATGTCATCAACCCATAACGCCTCATAATCAAAATAAAGGTTTTAATAACATAAAATCCAGATCACTTGTGAGCAAGTGTCCTCAAAGAATAAGTTCACTCGGTGTGCAAGAGTGGGATGTTACATACACCCCCTCTTGGTCTAAACTTTGTCCCAAAGTTTCACACTATAAATGTCGAAATAAAGTGTATCACAATATCGTAAGTCTATCTATCAAACAAAAATGGAAACTACTGGTGCATATCATATGCGTCCTCCCAGGTCATTGAGTGAGGACTATAGCTGTCTCACTGAACCTTGAGCTACTCTACCGTTCAACGTCGTAGCTGTCGAATGCGATGATCCAAGATGTGGATCAACTTAGCTGTGAGCGCCCCCTCATCCAACACCTGCAAGGAACTCATGTCAATAACATGTGTAGGACCACTAAAATAATGTCTCAAAACAGATATATGAAAAACATCGTGCATACGCCTCAAAGAATCAGACAAGGCTAGTCAATAGGCCATGGGTCCCTTTCTCTCCACAATCTCAAAATGTCCCATGAACCTAGGAGAGAGTTTATCTCCCTTTACAAACTTGATCGAACTCTTATGCGGTTTAACCCACAAGAAGACTCGATCGCCGACCTCATAACTACGGTCGACACAGTGCACATCGGCATAACTCTTCTGCCGATCCTACGATTCTTTAATCCTTTGTCTTATTGTTTTCATTTTCTCTTCCATTTCTTGGATCACTTTTGGTCCCACCAGGACCCTATCCTCAAGTCAATCCCAACTCAAAGGCATCCGACACGATCGCTCGTAAAGAAACTCGAAAGGTGAAATCTTAATGGTGCTTTGGTAACTGTTTTTGTAAGCGAACTCCACTAGTGGCAAGAATTCTTCCCAATACTTTTGTTGGTCCATCACGTACATGTGCAACAAGTCCTCCAAGTTCTGGTTCATTCGTTCAGTCTTCCCGTCAGTATCTGGGTGATACGTTGTACTGAAGTTGAGTTGGGTTCCCAAGGCCTCTTGGAAACCTGTCCAAAATTGTCTAGTAAACACCAATCCTTGATCAGATATAATCCTCTTAGGCATGCCATGCAGCCTCACAATATCACTGATGAAAACTCTAGCTATGTCAGGTGCTTGATACGTTGTATGCATAGGAATAAAGTGAGCACTCTTCGCCAGAGTGTCTAATACTACGAAAATCAAGTCATGTCTCCTTGATGTCAGCGACAATCCAACAATAAAATCCATCGAAATAACCTCCCATTTCGATTCCGGAATAGCATGTGGCTGTAGTAATCCTACTGGGTGTCTATGTTCAGCCTTTACTTGCTGACATTCTAGACATTTGGCCACATAGTTGACTATGTCAGCCTTCATTCCCTTCTAGAAGAATAAGGGTTTAAGGTTTTCCCTCATCTTCGTGACTCCCGGGTGAGCCATGTAAACTTCTCTATGAGCATCACTTAGGAACAACATCCTCAACTCTTCGTTTGGTGGTACGTAAATCCAATTTTTAAACCTCAATAAACCATCATCATCAAACAAAAATCCTTCAAATCTTGGTACCATCATTGTGTTTTGTCTGATAAAACCCTCGACCTCTTTGTACCAGTCATCGTCATGCTGTAAAGTTAGAATCCTTTCATGTAGATTCGTCTGAAGAGGGAACATCGAAAATATTTGTGGTCTCTAACTCAATGCATCTGCCACTCGGTTCACTGTTCCTTTTATGTAAGTAATCTCGAAATCGTACTCGCTAATCAATTCCGACCAACGTCATTGTCACGCATTCAGGTCTCTTTGCGTAAAGATGTTTTGTAGTCCACAATGGCCAGTATTTAGTTCAAATTTTCATCCAAAAAGGTAGTGTCTCCAAACCTTCAAGGCATATATGATGGCTAATAACTCCAAATCATGCATCGTGTAGTTCTCCTCATGCCTTCTTAGTTTCCTCGAGATGTAAGTGATCACTCGTCCGTCTTGCATCAATACTCCTTCTAAGACTTCCTTGGATGCGTCAGTGAATACCAATAAGTCCACGTCCATGTCAGCGACCTTTAGTATCAGTGTTGTTGTCAACAACTCCTTGAGCCTCTGAAATGCTTTCGTGCATTTCTCGGTCCAACCAAACTTCTTATTTTCCTTCTGTAATTCTGTGATCGGATTTGATATCTTCGAAAATCCCTCGACGAACCATCGATAGTATCCTGTTAAACCCATGAAGCTATGCACTTATGGGACATTCGTCAGCACAGGCCATTCCATAATATCCTCGACCTTTGCTGGATCCACGATGATTCCTTCACTGGAGATGACATGCCCTAAGTAGTGAATTCTCGATTGATAAAATGATCATTTGGACAACTTCCCATTCAATTTGTGCTCTCGCAGACACTGTAGTACCAAGCACAAGTGATCTTCATGATCCTCCATCGAGTAAATCAAAATATCATCAATGAATACTTGGATGAACTTGTCCAAGTACTCATGAAACACACCGTTAATCAAACTCATAAATACCCCTGGGGTGTTTGTTAGTCCAAATGGTAAAACAATAAACTCGTAATGTCCAAACCTTGTCTTAAAGGTGGTCTTAGGGATGCCATCTTCCTTAATTTGTAACTAGTGGTATCCTAATCACAAGTCGATCTTTGAGAACATCGTCGTGCCCTTCATTTGATCGAACATATCATCAATCCTTGACAACGGATAACAATTCTTGATCGTGGCCTTGTTCAATTGACGGTAGTCAATGCAGAGCCTCCAGGACCCATCATTCTTTCATATGAAAATAAAAAGCGCACCCCATGGTGACACACTTGGACATATTAGTCCCAAGTCCAACAATTCTTTCAGTTGCATTATCAAATCTTGTAATTCCGGGGTCAACATCCGATAAATCATTCTAGCTATCGATTCAGTTCCCGGTTTTAGGTCTATAGTAAACTCCAATTTCTTCTTTGGCGGCATCCTAGGTAACTCCTTTGGAAATATGTCTGCAAACACTCTCACCACCGAAAGGTGTTCTAGACCTTTTGCTACTCCCTTCTCGTTTAACGCAAGGATTAAACAAATCTTGCACCCCTTGCACATGCTCTTCCGAAGTTGCAAGGAAGAGATGAACCTTAGGGAAACTCCCTGGTTCTGACCTACAATCACACGTCTCTATCCCTCATCATCGACTAAGCTCAATCGTTTCATCTTGCAGTTGAGTATTGCCTCATGCGATTCCAACCAATCCATACCAATCACGACATCATAAGATCCTAAGATCATGATGTATAGGTCAGCCCTGGTGAAAAATTCTCCCAAGTTAAGGATACAACCCGTAACCTTTCCTCCAACCTTTTGTTTGGCTCTCGAGGCCATCTCTACGAAGCTAGACGCATCCTGTTCGACTGCCTTTACCTTAATCCTTTTTAGCTCTGCACCAGAAATGAAACTCTTAGTAGCACCAGGATCTATCAAAATACTAAGGTTCTGGTCAGCGATGGTACCTTTCATCTCGAGCACAGTCGACTGATGATCTGCCTGACGGTTATTCACCGCTGCATGAATCCGATGGGCCTTGCCTATATCTCCCACGATAGTGGGTACAACTGATCTGACCACTCTAGTCCTCTCCACAGGGCAGTCGCATTGGTAGTGTGGCTCCCCTCACGTCCAACACCCCTTCTTCGGTCCAGTAGTCTTGGTACTCGAAGTAGAATATGATGGCCCATTGGCCTGGAATCTTGGTCTGTTCTGCTGAACAGGCCTAAACTGCTGCTGCTTTGGTCAACGCTGTTGTTGATGTGGTGGTCCCCGATAAGGTGTTTGCTGTTGAGGTGTCAGTCGCCAAGATGTAGTGAAGGTGGAGCCCCTTTGAAAGCCACGATATCCAATGCATATGTCTCGCTAGTGTTTGATGCGGCTACGCACCAGATGACACCTCCCTGTTGGTCTCGCTGGAGTCCTAGTTTGACCCCCAATGATAAGCTCCTCCTCTTCTATGAGGGCCTTCTGGATGACATCATGCAAGGTTTGAGGCATCAAAATCCTAACCTTTTCATGTATGCCGCCATTAATGCCGATCACGAACCTGTTGACCTTAAGTTTCTCAGTGTTAAGATGTGGATCATACTGGAGTAGCTCCATAAAATGGGCCTCATACTTAGGCACCGTACGACTACCCTGTCATAAGGCATTGAACTCATTGAGCTAAAGCTCAATGAATTCCTTTGATAGGTACCTCTCTCGGAACCGTTCCTCGAATAGTTCCCATGACACGTCTTCGACGATCATGTTCAATTGCGGTAGGAGCGTCTTCCACCATAGAAGAGTGCTCCCCTTCAGTTGAAATACTGCCATACGAACCTCCATTTTGGAGGTATAATCGCAAAGTGAAAATCACATCGCCATATTATCCAACCATGCCTCGATGGCTACGTCGTCCGGGGCACCAAAGAACTAGGGAAATTTAACCTTCTCGAGTTCACGGTGAATGCTACTAGTACCAACCCAAGAACGCGGTGGACCCTTAGTGGGTGTCGATGCCCTAGACTCATCTCTCTCCAAACAGATGCTCAGTGCCTCAAACATGCACTGCAAATATCTCATCATTCCAACGACATCACCAACTATTATCTGCTCCTTCCCGACAACCTGTTTGTCTCCTTCGGGGTTAGACCCCTCAAGCGTGGCTGCTACTGGAAGCGTCGTGCCTCCTTCCCTATAACCCCGTCGTCTACCTCTGTGGGCTCCTCTAACCATGATTACCTGCACGAATACAAGTCAACTCAATTAGAAACATTATAATCAAATCATATCAACGAAAGCTATAGTGATCCCAAGTCGCAGGTTGAACCCCGCTCTGATACCATATGTAACGACCCCTTCATTACGACTAAAAGAAAAGAATAAATTTTTTTTGGCCTTTTTTTGGGCAAGAAGGGAATGATGACAACAGTTTGACCACACCGCAGATGATGAACAAAAGTACGTAACCAGGTAACAAGCAACTATGACACCACATATAGGCACAAGGGTGACTGGGAAAAACATGCACAGAATAACATGGAGGAGCGACTACCCACCCGATGCAACAAGACACTCCTACACGCTAAGGGAAAAACTCCCCTTCCGGACCTAACACAATGACGTTGATGAAAAAAGACTAGAACCTCAAGGCGCGCAAACCAAACACCTGTGCCCAAGTCAACATACGATGCTCAACCACACTCACATGGTAGGCACCGACTCCAACCAAGATATCATTCGCCGCTAACCCATAGGGCGCGTCATGAACCCCGCATCAAGAATTAGGTCGTTCCTAGGTGATAGACATGTGAATAACCTTGGCGAAAACATAATCTATCTGGACCAAGGACTCTATAAAACTTCGACGCGCTAGGAGCCAAATACTGACTGGGAGACTATACCTACCCCCACACAAAAGGTCGATGAGATATAAAAGAATGAAGACAAGGGGTGACGCCAACCCACTTGACATCGTCCTCGACCCCACCAATCACCCTGGGCCAACCGGTCCATGATTACATTCTAATTTAACATGGGTTCCATTCCAACGGGGCTCTTCAAGTAACCATTTGTCAATAATGCGCCCGCTAAATAAACATTAATACAATTAATCTTGCAAATCTATGTAGTCAATACTAAAACCATAATTATAAATTCTCTCTATCCTCAATTATAATTCAATTCAGCTAGTAAAAAATGCAATCTAGTCCTTACTCACTAATCAAATTTTAATCTTAAACCCAACCTAATTGGTCAATTCTATATTAATCCAAATTCTCCATCCAACTAGCCATTAACTTAAATAACAACATTAACAATCTTAAAGTAGAATGATTCCATTAAAACACTTATGAGAAAATAATCTCAGCATGTGGACTAGTTATAACGACCGATCTAACAACACTAGTTGTCATTAACATCGAGAAGGAAACTGCCAATTATTAACGTCGTGGTAGCAATCTAACAAGGCAACAACACATCAGTTACATAACAATTATTATAGCCAAGACAAGGCAATTGACGTAACAATTAACATGACAATTAAATTAGCAATAACAAGGTGATTTACATAACTGTTATCCTAACGAGTAAAATAGCAATGACAATGTGATTAATGTTTTAATTGACATGAAAATTGGTAAAACAATAACAAGGAAATTAATGTAGCAGTAACAATCAATATGACAGTAATAGGGCAATTAATATATATCAGTAACAAAGAAATTGATATAACCATATTAAGGCAATTAATATAATGTTAACAATAACCAAGTCATTTTCAAGGCGATTAAATAGTTGTACCACATCTCAGCAACAAGTAGTACACCATGGTGGAAAATTGTACCCATTCCCAACAATGCATTCCAATTTAGATGGGAAGACGTGGTCAATCGACAACAAAACATAGACAACAGCTAAGAGAAAAACACTATCATAGTTTAAGCCCAATTCATGGTCATTTAATGAAACTCAGTCATTCATTTTAAATATTAAAACAATTGTGGGAATTCAATCGACAAATCAGTCAACATTTCGAAGGGAAAAAATGTGGTTGGTAATACAGAAAAATGTGGCAATAAGTAATTTGAAATTTGTGGGCATTCACATGAATAAACGCAACATCAACTAATTTGCAAATTGTGGGTAGTCACAGGAATCCAATAGTAGTAAGTTTTTAAGGCATAACTCAGTCTTCAATCCAGGGAAAAAATCGCCCCAAAAGTATAAACGAAATGCAGACCTGTGAGGGCGAATTTGCCATTAAAAACAAGATGAACACACAGAGCTAAATTGTTGAACATTACAGTTTAAATCCTGGGTTAAACATTCCCGATAACTATCATTCAATGCTATTCACAGACAATACCAAATCTTAATTTAGTAAAAATAAATAACATGGCAACAAATGTAATTACCCAACGACAACCTAAATGGGTAAATTCGTTGCTATTCTAGGTCGGTTTCGCTGTAATTTAAAGGTGAAAAACGCAGGTACATATTACAATGAAACTTGCTGAGCTAGAAAAAAAACAATCACCATCCAATTGTAAACCAATGTATCACCATCGAATCAATGAAATAAATTCTACAGTGGAGAATTCCACAAGTCAATAAATTGTAAAGAAAAACACAGTCATTCGGCATGTTCAAAACACAGTCCTTAAGTAAATTTCATTGTCATTGGATAGCATAGTCTCACTGTCAAAATGTAAAGAAAAACACAGTCAAATACCTATCTAATCACCATCCACAAAAATCCAATGCTAACCATTAAAATCATAATCTTTCTTTACGGTAAATACATGAAATGTTGAGTTTTTGAAACACAGAGTCAGAACGCAAAGAAAGTATCAGACACTCAGAGATGAATCAAATTCCACATAGCTAAATTCTAGGTTGATTATGTGTAGGGATAAATTCGCAGAGAAAAAGGCCAAAATTAAAACAAACAATGATATAAGTTGTGAAGGAGGTAATGTAACAAAGTGCCAATTCATCCAACAATATATAAAAACATAGAAATAAACTTATCCAACGATTGTGAAGCGCAGAGCTAAGAAACTTCGCCATCGATCAAAATTTCAAGGTTATTTAACGCATCAAGGAGCAATACGAACCTTCATCCAAGGACAACATCAAGGGTATACGACTAATAGGTTCATCCTTCACTCATCATCCTTGCACATAAAAGCAGGGCGTTGAGATCCATAGGTCTATTAACGCCGAGGCGACGATGGTAGATCAGGCTCCTAGCCGACTGCTTAGGCAAGGACTGGTGAGCTAGGGATGAAGAAAAAACAACCACAAAGGTCACAATCAAACACCATAAGGTGTTCAATACATGCGGGGAAATGAAGCCATAGGAGTCAATCAATCATCGAGCTAGGCTAAGAAAAATTTCAGTCAACAATCTAGTCAATCAGTTCATTTACCCAATTAAAAATGCAGAACCAAGCATAAATTCTACAACAATCTACCATACAAAAATGAAGAGAGCGTACCATTGCCTAATCTCCTGCTTTGAGTGGACGTCTCGCGCACTCCATGCAACTCCTACTTGTCGACCGATGAGACTTCATCGGTACCTCCCAGCCAATGCTAGGGGTACTATTCTCCCCCCTTAGACACCCGAGCTGCAAAGGGGCCACACACACTATTCAAAGATTCAGCTAGCTCCCAACTCGCCTCACAAGGTCAAGCTACCACTCCTCACCGAGCTGGGTATCCCAACTCCCACAAGCTAAGTCAGTCAAGTATATTTCTGCAGCGTAACGTTACACAAACATAAGAAGACCCTTCATCCTTCTTCTCCCTTCATTATATAGAGTTTTGAAGTCCCCTACTTTCCTAAAATCTCATTTAATTAAAAATTTTAAAATTAATTCCTAAAAATTCCTCCCCGTACAAGTGTCACCCATCCCCTTCATTCCTCCATAAATGCATTTCTTTAGTTAATTAATTACCCCTATTTCCCTCACCCACCTAGAGTCACTCCTAGAATCGCTCCTAGGTGTCCCCAAATTCTATTACAGTTTTTAATGACTTTCCCCATTATTTATTTGCTACTTCAGTTTTAAATTAGAAAGTTCTCAATGGTAGATACCTTACCAAGTTTGACTTTTTGCTTTTTCCCTTGGGTTTCCCGTTTCTTCTTATGTTTCCCTCTTTTCCTAAATTCCTAAATATTTTAGATTTCCCTCTTTCTCCTTTTCATTTACGACTCAAATTGGCAGGTGTAGAAATTAACCCCCTTTTTCCTTTTTCCTTTTTTTAGTTAATAATTTTAAATTATCATAAAAAATAAACAAAACAATTATCCTCCCCTCCCCCCTTTTTTTACCCTAACAGATTTTTATGAATTATTTAAATTTCTTACCCCCTTATTGTTACAAGATTTAACGAGGAGTATAATTATTATTTACGTTGTTTTTATTTTTTATTATGTATTTTACCACTAGCATAATTTAGACTTAGACCTTAAATTTTTGTGCTAGGCGACATTTTATTAGGGAATTTATTTTTTTTAAATTCTTAACACATTATTCATCCTAAGGCCATCTAGGTTCATTCATTTATCATCAAAAATGTGACGTTCCCTTCAAGACGCATTAGGTTCTCCAAGGGTGGCACTCGTCTTATTCTATTTCCCTTACGTGACATGCCCTTCAGGACGCACTACATACTCCAAGTGTGCCACTCACCTCTTTCCATCTTTCTTATGCGACGTTCCCTTCAGGACGCACCATGTGCTCCAAGGGTGCCACTCGCCTCTTGACTGACTTGGTAGACATCAAAAACCCCTGGAGTCAATACTTCGCCAGGTGAACTTGTGGGAGACTAAGGGCCTCTAAGGAATAAGGCCCACACCTTATTACGCGCCCCTTAGAATCATCATGAGCGACTGTCATAGTCTTCCCTCAGGACATCATGGGTCCTCTCAAACTAGGTAAACATTAACCTATAGTTTGAGCCACGACGAGAGTGCTAGTAGGCTATGGTAGGGCTATTGTCCACACCTCTCCCTCAACATCTTTGGTAGGCATGTGTGACCCCTTTACTCCACATGTGAGTCTAGTCGGCAAGCTATCATCAGCCTGCATCATCAACGAATCATGTTAGAATATATCCATATCATATCATCTAATCAGATTCACTAATATCATAGTAAAACAATCAAACCCCAATGGTAAACTCCCCGAATCAATCCAGAATCCAAGGGGTTCCATCGATGCCTCTGCATCCTCGAGGTCCAAAATCATACAGACTCAGTAAAACCAAGTCAATAGAACCTGTATATGTAAATGCAGTAAAACAACATGTCATCAACCCATAACGCCTCATAATCAAAATAAAGGTTTTAATAACATAAAATCTAGATCACTTGCGAGCAAGTGTCCTCAAGAATAAGTTTGCTTGGTGTGCAAGAGCGGGATGTTACAAGTAAATCTATCACTTCCATATTAGGTCAGTTATCTCCTAGTGGAAATTCCCAACAAAACTTAGTACTTAGTCTCACTTTGACCTAATTGACTAAATTATGCATAGTTCAGTAAATCTACCACTTCCTTATTAGGTCGGTTCTCTCCTAGTGGAACTTCCCAACAAAACTTAGCACTTAGTCGCACTCTAACCTAATTGACTATTTGACTTCTTACACGATTCCTTATGATTCCTAGGAAATGTTTAATTTGTCTACTCAAATTTCTTTAATATCATGATTGATCTCCACATATTTGTGTTTCCATCATGCACTTGTGGAGAAAATATACTTGTATATCAAAATTTACAAAGATATATTTCAATAAAGATTAGTAATTGATAATGAAAAATGTTTTACAAAATAAATGACTTCTCAAAATACAAGTCAAAGGGTGAGTAAAGTAATAAGATTTGACTTTTAATTGGATATGTTAATTGGGTCTAGCTCAATTGTCAGAGAGGACAATTTCGTATCTACCCCACCTAGGACCAAACTGCACTTTTGAGATGTTTTCTTTTCATGAGAAGACTATTGATTAGGACTCTTCATGAGTTAATTTTTTATTGGGGATGGAAAGGTAACAACAATCTCATTCTAGCACATATCTGTGTGTGTAACCTCTAACCAAAATTTTGGTTGGTAACCTACCAAATGTACTCAATTGTTAACC
>JASDQU010377682.1:503-11316 GCA_032191745.1 Picea mariana | reverse complement strand
TACCTCCATAAGTACCCATATATGGTTATGTATGGAGGTACCCCATATTATCTCCCTAGGTATACTACAATATTATATGTTGTCATATTAGTTATAGGGCATATAAATACTTGTAAATTGTAGTTAACAATGTATTGGTCTCTCATAACTTATTTCCAATTTCAAATAAATATTTTGCTTAAAGTTATTTGAAAATTTTGAGCAATGGATACATATTATATTCTAGTAAGCATTATTATGATTTCAATAGGAAAATACAAGGATTTAAGGATTTAGCTAATAAAATTGAGATTGTTTCTTTTATATTTTAGAGTTCTATTATATAATTTCTTAAACAAATATCAAATTATTGTTCATTGTTATTCAAGTTTTTCATTTCACCTTGTTATAGGAAGGGTTGCTTGCATTTCCATGCTATGTGAGTTTATTAGAACTTTTTGAGATGGTTCAGAGTATCTTCAATTGTGAATTTTCCTTATTGTATTTGAGATTTTTTTATTTATTTTTTATAATTTTAACTAAATAATCTTTAAAACCGAATTTAAATTAATGTTCAATTTATATTATGTAATATTCAACAATATTTAGTTTTGATAAAACAAACTACCAAAAATGCTAACTAAATTATTAATGTTTATCTTAAATATTTTATAAGTTATTTTTTAATTATAAAAAATTACAATAAAAATACATTAAAAACAAAAATATGTGACCATAAAATATGCATATAACAACACACAAAAATTTAATACTATGATTCTACATAAAACCTAAACCTAAAAATGTCGAGAGTTGACAAACATGAAAAACAAATTGCAATCATCAAATGCAAAATTGTTAAAACACTATTAATTTGAAATTCCAAGCCTGCACACCCTCAAATTTGAAATTCTAGGCCTACCCACAGCGAACATCGCATTAGAATTGGTGTTGTTGGATCATAGACATCCCTACCCACAGCCAACATCGCATTAGAATTGGTGTTGTTGGATCATAGGCATTTTTAGTGGATTGTCACATGCTACTTACCTGAGGGATGATATGACTTTTCTTTCTGTCCTAAATAATACTCTAAATCAATAACTGTTATCACTATCTACCAAGCTGCATAGTCGTTAAAACTTTGTCATAATATATTTCTCTAATATTTACCCCACCTCCACCTTGTCAGCAGGATGATGTAAACCATGCCCATGGATGCCATAGCCCATCATGCCGTCGATGCCATCACCCACCATTCCATGTACCATCTCTCAATGATGCCCATCAACGGTGCCCCTTTTTTGGACCCTCCCGCCGGCGATTGCTATCCGCTGTGGAATTTCGTTCACTGCATTCTCCGGCCGATGGGTAATCTACTCGGATATTTAGCAAGGAGAAATTCAGGAGAAGCCTGCACATAGGAATGATGAACAAAGAGAAAGTGAGGATTTGGTGGGTTGTGTTCCGCGATCCACCATAAGATGCCTTGATCGAACCCACGAGGGAGGTGGTACACGAGACGAATTCTCCATTGTCTCCGGCAAAGACCAAGACCTTCCCAGAGCACACCCATCATAAGTTGTTCAAGAAAGCCCAGGCATCCAAGAAACTTGACCAGTCTACTTGAAGGCCTACTTTAATGCTGGCCAGGGTTGCGACGTTCAGTTAGATGGTCCTTTCTGTTAGTGGGTTATTATTATTTACATGGTCAAATTTGTTGATTTTTTAAATCGATTGGATGTCTTTTACCGATGCAATGCAATGATGATGTTCATATATATTTTCCATTTGGTTTTTTATTTTACATTGAATTTTCATATCAAACATAATTGAAAAATGAAAATTTATATATTTATACACTTACAATGATTATTTAAAAATATATACACAACAATTTTATGCATTTAAATGATGCAACGCAGTGAATGAAGTATTACATAAGCTATTATCTTGAAGTAATTATTCTTCAAACCCGACCCTGAGCCGCCTTTTATCTGTTCATTAGCACAATGAAGAATGTATAATATGTTAGCGTGCAGTAATTATAAGGTCTTCCAGTTGAAAAACAATGAAAAATATATAATAAATCTATAATATAAGCTTACTTTACTTTCTGGAAAGCTTTAGAAATTTCAAACTTACAGTTTCAAAATTTTATATTTATTTATAAATGAAAATAGATAATTATATCATATTTAAGTTAGAGATTTTTCTTTATGCTGATCATGTTGATTGTGGAAAATCATGAAATGTAAGTTTATTCTTATTTACTTGAAGTATTTTTTATTCATTAAAAATAAAAAGTTTGAAATTTAAATTTATTCTTATTCTTTTTTAAGTATTTATTCAATATTCTCTATTAAAAATAAAAAATTTAGTAAATGGAGGTGGAAAAAAAATAAAATATGTAAATTTATTCTTATTTACTTCTCAATATTTCTTCATTAAAATAAAAAAGTTTGTAAAAAGTTTAAATAATAAATTTAATCATGAGTTAAGTATTTCTTCTCCATTAAATTTTTTTTTTTATTAAAGATAAATTTATTATCATTAACATTATTTTTTTTTTATATTAATATTGAATTAGATAGTAGAGTGCAAATTTAGGAATTTACATTATTATTATTTAATTAAACCATTATGATAACATATTTATAATGTTGATTAATGTTTAAATTTCAAAGTATACTTTATATATAAAAATATATTATTTTAGGTTACACATGCATTGTGTGTTTTCATTTTAAAATTAAAAATAAATAGTTTACATTTTTCCATAATAATAAAAGAATAACATTACAAGTTTTTACAATGAAATTGTACATGAAAGTTTCTTCATTAGAAAATATAAATGTAGAAGATGTTGCAATTCAATATGATGAAGAATCACTACCACATAGTTATTATTAAGATTTAAAAGAAAAAATAATAAATTTAAACAATACTCTTGTGGATATAAACAAGTAAATTATTCAAACACAAAGGGAATTGGATTGAAAATATATAAAAATACATCATTTTTAATGACAAATAAAAGAAATTTAAAAAATAAATCATAAAAATTCTCACAATGAAATTGAAAATATATTTATCTAACCAATTTGGTTAAATTAGAAAAATCTTTTGACGCTTTAAAGTTGTTATTATGGATAACAAAACCCTCTTAGACTCATTAAAGTGGAAAAGCATGAACTTTCTATAAGAAAGGTTTATTAGACCAAGAGCATCCAAGAAGTGAAATCAAGAAAAACTTTGACGATAAGTCAACATCTACAAATTTGGTTGCAATTGAAATCTCATTCAAAGGATATCCATGCACCATAATATATTAATATTTCTTGTTGGGACTTAGAGACCAACCAATTGAATATTGATTAGTATTAGTACATGATCCAATTGGATTGAACACTATTTGAAAATAGTTTTGTTTACAAAAAAACATGTTTCAAATATTTCATAAAGTATTTGGTCTGATTGTACACATTCAAATTCTGATTGATATGTTTATGTGTTCGAATAATAGAACGGTTGAATCATTCTCTCTGACTTTTTCTCCAACTTGTCGGTCAATTGTATCTTTCGTTACATTATGAAAACTTTAATTGAATTTGATCCTTTAAATTGCAACTGGACCTTTTCATAAAATAGAATATATTCAATATCTTTTCCGAATACCCGGTAATCTTATACCGAATCGATTCATACCAATGAAAAGCTTCATCTCTATAATCGCTAAAATGAGTTCCTATCTCCAAGCAATTTTTTGAATCGATTTGGCTCAATTCTTTGTCGATTATTTTATCTAAATATTCATCCTCTTTATCAGTAATATTAAGTAGGACCCATAAAGATTGATTCTTCAATTTATCTCCCGATCCGATCTCAACAAGCCATTTTTTTTGAGTTCATATAATTGATTCATGTGAGAATCAATATAAACAACAATTTCATCATGAACCTGACTAGGCTTAGTTATTGATAGAGTGAATTGATCTATCATTTCCAGAACAATTTTTTTAGTTTTCAATCGAAATTTTTTGTGCAATATGTATTGTCCCTTGCTTTGATCACATAATGCATAATATAGAGTCAAAGGCAGAGTCAAATTTCGCTTTATAGATTTGAATCAGTGCATATAACTTGGATTTTTAAGAATAATAGATCTGAGATATGATGAAATAACATAATTCGAGGAAGCATTTTCAATTTCAAAATATGTTTTGATCTTCCATAGATCGATTATCCTATTCATTAATGAATAGGATTTTGAATCCCTTAAATCTTGGGAAAAAACATCTTGTTTCCTTTTCAATAACCTTTTAGATAAGTTGAAATCTTCAATGGGCTTCTCAGCAGCACTAGGACTACCCATATACGGTTCATCTATTAGCAATATGCAAACAAAAGAAGAACAAATTGATTTTGTAAAATTCTCAATGAATCTTTTCCTTTCCAAAGGAAAGGAATTATCTTCCGTATATATTTGATATTCTGTAAATAATTATTTCATAATATATTGGAGCTTCAAAGTTTGTTTTGAATGTATTGGTAGAAATATCAACTATAAGAAACTATCAGACCATGTTGTTGGGATTTGGTGACAACGAATTCCTCCAATGATGGATATGGATCCTATTATTCTGTGTTGGTTACAACCAAATAGACCAAGTTAGAATATGGATAGGGAAATTGCATTTAATATTCAGTTTCTTCTGTCAATGTATAAATACATGTAAGCCCGTAGAGGCAAAAACAACTGTGAGAGACTGAGTGTATGAGAGACTTGCAAATCTGATGTAATCTCCATAATCTGAATAATAAGACAACCAATGCCTATGCTTGGTGGACGTAGCCCAACGTTTGGGTGAATGACATGAAATCCATGTGTTCCTTATATGTGTGATTTTTAATTGTCATTATGAATTGTATTTTATGCATTGACAATTCTAACAAGTGGTATGAGAGCTGGTTAGAATTGGTTGCAGAAGTGTCAACTTCTCGAAGGAGCCATAAGTGAAATCTGTGTGAAGGTGCATAGATTTATACATCCCCGTAAGTCCCTCCTCTCATAGGGTGCAAAGACATATTACTCAGCCTTGTGCTCGTGAAAAATTGTTGGAATTTTCGTACTCCACTATGTATTACAGTGCATAAATTAGTTAAAACTTTCACACACCAAATATATCGGGAGGTACGGACTCCCCGCACTCTAGTGTTGCGTGAGGTGCAACGACTCCCTTAAATCCAATATTCACGATTGAAGAATTAAATTCACATGTTTTTCATGAAACTTAAGGTATGAAGAGTGAGCTTTATTTTTTTTAAAGGGGAAACGTGAACAAGTCAATTGTCAAGTCACGTGGGTGAAAGTAGAAAGTTTTTGTTTTATTTGGAATTTAAGATAATATTTAAAGGAATACCTGTTTTATGTGAGGTGGATCACGTGGATGATTAGGTATGAAGTGGATATAAAAGGTTTTATGAAATATATAAAAAAATTATTATTTTAAACCTTTTATGGTTATCCTTTAACCTTTTTTATTAAGGATCCACATTTAAACTTTTGAGGTTTTTACCATTATTTCTCCACATATTTTTCAAAGGGCCTTGGTTATTATACACAATGATTTGGGTATTGGGAGATTTTTTGTGCTAATGGCTAAGATGCAGAGTTCGAAGTTTGAAGTTGAAAAGTTCAGTGGTAAAAACAACTTTGAGCTATGGAAGCTCAAGATGCGGGATTTACTGGTGCAACAAGGGTTGCAAAAAGCATTGGCAGGTAGGTTAAAGGAATCAACAACCATGACAGAATGGGAATGGGAAGATCTGGATGCGAAAGCTCTTAGTACCATTCGTTTATGTCTAGCGGATGATGTTCTATTTAATATCGTAGGAGATCATACAACATCAGGCTTATGGAGCAAGTTGGAAAGTCTATATATGGAGAAATCCTTGACGAGCAGAATCTACTTGAAGAGACAGTTGTACAGTTTGCGGATGAAAGAAGGTACAAAATTTGTTGACCATTTAAATACTTTCAATACCCTTATAGTTCAATTGACTAGTATGGAAGTTAAATTCGAAGATGAGGATAAGGATATTACACTATTGTGTTCGTTGCCTGAGTCTTGGGATAATCTAGTCACCTCTATTAGCTTTATCTCAACAAAAGTTTTAGATTATGAATCTATTGTGAGAGCTTTGCTGACCGAGGAGATGAGGAGAAAATCTAGTAAAGAAACCTCAACTTCAGAGGCGATGTTGATCAGAGGTCGAACCACAAAGAAGAATGAGAGAAGTTCTTTCCGATCTACGTCAAGACACAGGAAGCGTAAAGCAAAATGTTGGTACCGTGGCAAAACAAGACATCTCAAGAAAGATTACTGGAAGAGAAAGGAATCTGAGGAAAACTCTACAAAGGAAGCAAATTTGGCTGTAACAAATTCAGGTATGATTGATCAAATTTGATCCGTTTCTAGTCATTTACAATATCAAGAAGAATGGCAGTTAGATTCAGGTGCCTCCCACCACATGTGCTCACATAGAAATTGGTTATTTTCTTACCAATATGTTGATGAGGGTGTAGTGTTTATGGGAAATGGTATTCGTTGTAAAACTGTTGGGGTTGGCAGTATTATAATCATGATGTTCGATGGTATTGTTAGGGAATTAACAAATGTTAGATATGTACCTGAGATTAAATAAAATTTTATTTCATTAGGATTGTTGGATTCTTGTGGATATAAGTATACAGGTCAAGGTGGAGCTCTCACATTGTCGAAAGGTAATTTAGTAGTGATGAAGGCAACAAAGGTTGATAACCTTTATAAGAGGGAAGGGAGTACTGAAGTGGCATCTGAAGTGACAGATGTATCTTCTTGTTTATGGAAGAAGCATCAAGGTCATAAGAGAAAGAAAGAATTGAAGGTACTGGTAAGAGGTAAATCAGTTCCAGACTTAAAATCTTTGTTTTCGAATTCATGTTTGTTTTACATCTCTACAAGTTATGATGATGGTATAAAGGGATGTTGTGTGTGGTATCCTACTTCTCACAAGGTCATCATTGACAAATATATAGCATGTATGGAACAACCAAAAGGGTTGATTCAAGATCGCAACAGTAAATTTGTTTGTATGCTAGATAATTCATTGTATGGCCTATTGGTACCCAAGCAAATATGCAATATGTTTGAATCCTTCATAGTGAGTCAGGATTTATCAAAGGGTAGGAATGACTATACAATTCATAGTACATTCACAATCTTGATGTTCTTTGCTGATGATATGCTCGATGCAAGCCGAAGCATGGATAAAATCAGTAAGAAAGTGACTCAGATGGACATGACAATTCAGATGAGGGATCAAGGAACAAAAAAACAAATTAAGGGCATAGAAGTACACAAAGAGGTAATGGTAAGGTATGGTTGGAGTTCAGTATGAACATTGTAAAACCAATTTTTATCCCTCTTTCTTTCCATTATAAGTTTTCTTCAAGTATAGGGCATGTCTATAAAGAAGAAAAGGTTATGTCTCGTGTAAGTTCAATAGGAGGTATGTTTTATGTGATGAAATGGTTAAGAAGAGATGTTTCACATGCTAATGATGTTGTCATAAATGTGACAGATTCAGGTGTTGCAATGAAATGGGTGCTTCAGCATTTGAGAAACACAAATGTCACCTATAATGGTTACACTAAGATTCTCTTTGATAATTGTAATGTATATTTTACAAGTGTTTTGGACAGGAGGAGACCTATCACTAAATATGTCTCACAACACAGTTGTGGAAGACATGTTGGAGGTGGAGTGACCCCTCAGGAAATCCAAACTCGTGAAAGTGACACAGGAGAGATCATGAAACTAGTTTTATTAGAGAAGCCGCAGTGGTGCTTGGCTTCTCTTGGCTTGCAGAAAAGGTGATGAACAAAAGGAAGGAAAAATGTATCTGGTTAATTGTTGTCAAGGTTGAGATTGTTGGGATTTGGTGACAACGAATTCCTCCAATGATGGATATGCATCCTATTATTTTGCATTGGTTACAACCAAATAGACCAAGTTAGAATAGGGATAGGGATTGCATTTAATATTCAGTTTCTTGTGTGAATGTATAAATACATGTAAGCCCATAGAGGCAAAAACGATTGTGAAAGACTGAGTGTATGAGAGACTTGCAAATCTGATGTAATATCCATAATCTGAATAATAAGACAACCAATGCCTATGCTTGATGGACGTAGCCCAATGTTTGGTTGAACCACGTGAAATCCCTGTGTTCCTTATATGTGTGATTGTTAATTATCATTGTGAATTGTGTTTTCCGCATTGATAATTCTAACACATGTTGTCACCTTAACCATCCAAGTTGGCATTTATGAACAAATCATCATCTTCAATATTCAAAAGATGATTAAAATAAAACTATATTCAAAAGTCCGGAAGTCAACTTTTATTCAAAAATCTAATTAAAAATACGACTATATTCAAAAGTATAGAAGTCAACTTTTATCCCAAAATCTATTTAAGTAACAAATCAATTATTAATAACGCCAACAAATTAAGCTAACCCTTAAAACTATATAAACATATATTACAATATTAATTTATAAATAAACAATATGAATATAAATGTGATTGTTATTTACATATTAACATAAATAACACATGATGTAAATATTATTGCTATTAACATTTATATAAACATTTGTAATAAAAATATCAATTTACAATTATCATGACGGGACAAATCTTTGATAAAAGGAAAAACATTCTTTCTACTAACCACAGACCACCCATCATTATGTACATATTATTATTAAAAGTTCACTATATAGAGGCGAGTGTGCTTGAGATATGGACGGACACCAACCACAAGTTAGGTGATTTGATAGTTAGTGAGATGGCGACATGAGATTATCACTTATTGTGGTTAATGTGATTTTGGTCGTTATGAAGATGTGGAAATGGGGGACAAGTGATGATGGAGTAATTATTTTAAATGACATATTTCATTTGAATTATAAAATTGTATTATTACTGTTTTATAAAAATTGATGGATTAATTATTTTAAATGATATATTTTATTTAAATTATAAAATTGTATTATTATCATTATATAAAATTTTAATAATTTTTTTTTACAATTTTATAAAATTAAATAAAATATTTTAAACTAAATATATAAAAATATAAGATCAAGAGAATAAAAACTAATAATATATTATAATATATTGTGAAAATATCAATTTGATTTTTTGGTCTCAAAATACAAAACTCTTTTAATTTAATAATATGTTATAATATAGACTAAAAGTAAATAATCACAAGATTTTAAAATGTTTATAACGGTTTTATTTACCTGTAAAAGCACTATGGAGTTCAATGTTATTAGTTTAAGAACTAGATTGGAATCAATCTTTTCTCTCACCTACACATTGATAATGCTTTTTCTTCTAACCCAAGATTTGATGTTGTTGCCATTACCTAGAGAGTTTTTGTCCCTTTTGGAGTTCAATGTTATTAGTTTAAGAACTAGATTGGAATCAATCTTTTCTCTCACCTACACATTGATAATGGTTTTTCTTCTAACCCAAGATTTGATGTTGTTGCCATTACCTAGAGAGTTTTTGTCCCTTTTTAGGTATTTTTTGTTGGACAATTATAATAACCTTAATTTTGTTTTTGTCCCTTTTTAGGTATTTTTTGTTGGACAATTATAATAACCTTAATTTTCACATGTTGAGATATGTTATAATTGGTGATAACAATATAACATAATAATGAAACTTATATAATATAAGTCTTGTATGGATAATTTCAAAAGGGAGAGACATGTTCAGGGGAATCTTTGAAGGGGAAACCTCTTTTGAGAAAAGTTCCAATACAATAACAATCCATAATGAAACATTACATAGCCTTATAGTGCTATAAATAGTTTTTTAATAACAAAATCTTAACTACTTGTGGTTCCATCATATAATGAGACTTATTCAATTATGACGACCCTTTTACATTATGTACTACCCATTAACTATTTAATGTGTTTTATTAAAAGTAGATGGCCTCATACATTAATTGAATAACTCTTAAGTACCCTAAAGTAGAGAGGTGATGGTAGGACCCTAACATGTTCTCTCCTTTCAAAAGTAGTGTTGCCCTTAAGGTTGGAGTTGTGGAAAATGGCATAAAATCATTGTTGGTTCCCAAATGGAATTTTTTGGTTGTGTAGCCTTCCATTGAATTAAGACTTCCTATATGGTGTGGTAGCTTAGTCAACACTCTATAATGTCCAATATGACTATTGGTTGTATTAAAATGAATACTCTTCATAAATTTGTAGAAGTATATTATAAACTCAACAATTTAACCTCACAACCTTATTCAAATGGGACATATGAAAGACTGGATGTATCTTGGAGTGGGTTGGAAGAACCAATCCATAGTCAGCTTGTCTAATGCATTGGAGGATTGGAAAGGTGCACATAGCTTTGGGGCTAGCTTTTGCTCTTTGTCTTTGAGATAGGCCTACAAATAGGGTTGAAGATGGAGAAACACCTAATCACCTTTTGAAAAAGAATGCTCAAAGTAATAATGGTCAACTTATTTATTCATTATATTTTGATCAAGAACTAGGTTGCCCATAAGTGTGTGGAGAATTGTCTCTCTAGTGTGAAGCATGTGATACACTTCTTGAACTTTGGATGTGTTGATTAAGGTTGGTTGTCATTGATGTCAACCCTTGAAGAAAGACCCGTAGCACAAAGGTTTGGGTAATGGACCCAATAGTGTTTGATGTAAATATGACTCATTATTTTTTTTTCATGGTTGATAATAA